>CAVNYN010231093.1:0-10279 GCA_963692815.1 Nyctanthes arbor-tristis
AAAAATTGATTTTAATTTTTTTATTTGGCATTCATTAAGTTTTTTCATTTTAATTATAAATATAATTTATTATTTCAGTAAATCATACATGAGTGTAGTAAGGGTGTGACAAAAACTTCTCGAAGGTTTTGTAACAAATTTTAGGGCGGTCTTTAAACATTATCATTTATCGAAATATTTTCAAAATTTATTAGGGTACACTAAATTGTAATGTAAACTTTGTATTGAAATCTATTTTATTGGTTTTAAAGTAGTAAAAATCTATTTAAAAGACTAATCTTATTATAGCTAAATTCTTTTTAAGGAGATTATATTTTGATCCATCATTAAATGTTTATATTCAATATTGAATTTCTTTTTTATTTTGATTTTCTTATATTTCTATTCATTTGGTTGCATGGGCAAGAGACTAGTAATTAAGATAAGATATTTGAAGATAGCTCAAATAGAAAAAAAAAATCAAATATAGAAAGCCTTTACTGCACTAATACCACATTTGAAAACCAAAAGATCAAATTATCCCTACTTCTAAGAAAAGTCACAAGAAAAATGCAGTGAAAAGCTATCACAGACTATTCTCCTTTTATATAATAATAATAATAATATACTATACAATTATTAGTAGAACAATAAAGAAAAATATTGAGGATTTAATTAAAATAACAATTAAACTTCGAGGATCTTTGGTATATATAATTATAATATATGGTGCACTGAACAAAAAATGTGGTGCAAATATCAAATAGTAGTTATATTGTTACTACGATTTGTTTTTGTGGCACCACATTTATCTTATTTGCCAGACCGTCATTCAATGAAGAGACAGAATTAGCCCGTCAATGTATTTCTCTCTCTTTAAGTATAATTACTAGTATGGGAAAAAGTAATTCAAAATTATTTATTAAATTGAAAATTGGAAAATTCGATGTCGGTATAGATGAATAACACAATAAGAAGATAATGAGATTCTTAATTACCATCTAGAATTGTATTTTTGTAATTATTCTTTATTTCATTAATATAGAATGCATAAAATATTTAAACAGTAAATTTGAGTTGGTAGTGCAATTGAAATTGAACCTAACCCGATTAAAGAACTTTATTTTAAAACACAAGTCATCCAAAAGCAATTAAATACTCAAGGCAAGTATGGGTGAACTGTTCAGGTTTTTGCTCAACTCTAATGTCATAGTTAACATTAATTTTCATTAGACTTTTTTTTACCACCAAATTTATTTAAAAGAGATTTTTTTTTACATCAATAATTTAATATTTTAAAGTGCCAAATCAGATGCTCCCTACTGCAACTGATAAGACAATTTCCATCATTTTGAAATTATGAAATCTACTGGAAGTGAACATCTTATAGCAATTACAGTTTATTAAAAAAAAAAAAAACCAATAGCATGAAACTGGCCAAGGCCCCAAGAATCCCATAAAACAGGTCAGCATTCTCTTCTGAGCAAATTACCACTTCCCAGTTCCTGCACCACATTTAGTTCATAATGAAAAGTGTTTAAGATTAGATGGCTTGATGATATTGCATGGTGCAATTAATTTCTATATCCTAGATTTCAGACATACAACATGTAATGATTTCAAGCTGTTGGACGTTGCTTATTTGAGTACTATGCCGAAATGCGTGTCCACTGATCCCAACATTCGACAAAGTACCACCAACTGTAAAATGAAGGTAATTTGTCTAAAACTTCACTGACAACCCAAATTTCAAGCATCCTTACATATCAATCCATAATTCATAGGTCAAATCATCCATATAAGGGAATTGCCCTGTCTGGATATGCATTCCGTGTCAGAGCCCTTTTTTTTTTAAAAACCTCAAATCGTTAGTCTCGTGGAATCAAGTGCACCAAAATTTTATAGGAGTCTTGGCGTATAGTCCAACAATACATTCAGAATAAATTTCAAAGTCATTAATGGGCCTTAACAGTTTGTAAATTCGTTCTATAACTTTCTCTCATAAAGCTCCACATAGTCCAAGGCCCTGGCACGGTTATAACATGTTCATAAGTCTACACAGTTCATATCCGGCCAACATACGGAGCAATACATTCATAACTAGATTGTTGAAATCATTCTTGTAAATGTTCCTGATCAATTCAAAATTTTCAATCCTAGAGAATGTCCCAGTCTTCACATTCTCAACCGTAGATTCCTTTTACCAATGTGCTTCTAGTTGGTCAGAGTCCGACGCATCATGCATCTTGAATTTATCTACAAAAAAATGTAGAAAGAGAGGTGTTAACATTGACATGTCTAGTGAGTGGAGGCATGTACATGTGGCAATTGTACTATTCCTTGATTAAAAAAAAAAAAAAAAAACACCTTCTTGATTATAATACTTTTTGATTAAATTAGGTATGCCTAGATTCTTCCGAGTATGCCGTAACTTTATCATATCATGGGCACTTTTATAAATTGCCAATGAGTCGTAACATTCGCTACAAACCTTTAGCGGCATGTCATTTCTTTCATTCGTAGTCATGTAATTCATTGGCATATCATTAATTCATTTAGCAGCTTTGTATCATACTTTCATCCTTCATTGCCCAAGAATTTCCCAAGAATTTATTTACTTTTGGCACTTTTTCCCAGTCACATGGTCATCGATATTGAAAATAGTCTTCTTAAGATATACTCATCATTCTTGAGCAAGATCATTACTTTTGAGAGTACGTTTACCTTGATCACAATTCTTGAGAATAATAATTGTCAAATTTTTGGAATCATTCCAAAAAGTCATGAGCAACATGGAATGGTTCTACGTGAAAGAAGAACATTTAGTTTTTCATTAGAAACGGTCATGAACAATAATCACCAGAAAATGATCTTACTACTTTAGAATTGTCGTGGAATCACGCTTGGTTATATCATATGAATATTCAAAAATATTTTCAACAAAAACATTTATGGCATATCTTTGAAAAAAGGGACTTCGTAGTTCCACTCACCTTATATCTCATTTGAAGTGTAAATCTGAAATCAAATAAATAAGAGAAGTTGTATTAAAATTTCTATCTAATTAAAACTGGGAAAAAGAAATAGAATTTGTGTGTTAGTGAGCATCTATACCCAATAAATTACTTTGATGAGCTTAAATGGCAATTGACGCCCTTTAATGCCCATAGTTGCTCTATAATGACCCTCTATGGCGGTTGATGTTTGTTAAAGGGCATTTATGCTCACTATTGCTGATTACACTACACACAATACCTGAAAATCTTTCTTCTCTTGTATTAACAATACTTACAATCCCCTTCTAATTCTATATTCTGTGAAACTAATTCTTCTAATGCCATAGTGCCAGTAACTAATTATTTTGCTTTCCAGTATTGTGAATGTGGAGATTTTTTCAAACATCAAAATATTGTGGGCCTCTTGATGAAAGCTTTTGGGTAATTAAACATTGAAGATGAAAAAGGGGAAATTAGTTTTGCAAATTGGGTAGTCTTCTCCAATTCACTGGCCTTGGGTTTAAATCGATGTGGTCTTGTCTCTAGCTTCCGTCAAGAGTTAACCCAATTGCTAACGTCATAACTCTTGATTCTTCCAATGGTTAATTCACGTGTCTTATTCTAGAAATATCCACACATATAATTGTCTATTATTTGTCCTAGCTAATCTATCGCTATGCGAAACACATATATATCTCTAAAACAAACTAAAACAAACAATTAATTAAACGATAAAAAATAAAAGAATAATATGTGCAACTACATTCAAAATTAATATTCTATGTTAATTGATCGATTGCTGGTCAATATATGTGTGCAATCTATATATAGAGCTGCTTGTATACTTGCCCTATTAGGCTACCTGAAGGTTGCTTTGATTATTCAAATATAAAAGGAAATAGATAATTACGAATTTGATTGATACACTTATCAAGTTAAACGCAAGGAAAGAAATAATTAAGAATTTGATTGATACACTTACTTTGTTAAACGAAATCTAAAACATCTCTAAAGGTCAAAATTTCCGCCTCAACAACTAGGAAATGATTAAAAATTACTATGCAAAATTAAAAGACGTAATAAATAAAATTTTGAAAATTTGTAAAAAAACAAAGTGGATTAAGGTGAGTCGATAAATAGATTATTAAAAATTATTATTTAAAATTAAAAAATTAACCCATCACTTAGTTAGTATTATCCCTTTATTATCAGGGTGAACAAAAAAAGAGGAAAAAAAGAAAATTAAACGAAAATAAAAATAGAAAAATAAATGAGACATTAGCGATATCAACTTGATATCATCATGACATCATATTTCCAGTTCTTTTAGGGTGCCAGTTTTCGGTAGGAAAAATTAACCCATCACTTAGTATTATAAATATATATTATTAGGGTGAACAAAAAAAGAGGAAAGAAAAGAAAAATAAATGAAAATAAAAACAGAAAAATGAATGAGATATTAGCGACATCAACTTGACATCAGATTTCCAATTCCTTTAAGATGCCAATTTTAGACGGAAAAATTAACCTACCATTTAGTTAGTATTATAAATATATAGAAGATTAGTATTTTTTTCATCATATATATATATATATCATATTCCATACATACATACATGCATATATATATATATATATATCAAAACCAATTGGGAATATTCTTTAATCCTTCAAAATGTACAGATCTCCAAATTGACCCAAATTTATTTTTCCAATATATATAGACTTTTACTAAACCTCAAGTACTCAACATAATTCATGACTATATGTGTATTTCTTCAACGCACTTTGATCCATTGAAACACATAGAATCTTTAGTAGCCAAAATCTATCAAAAATTGTGGATGCTATTGCACTTCAAGTACTCACATTTGAATCATTCTTAAGAATTTTGGCACTTGTAGTTATCTTATAAAAAATAATCATTTATCTAAATTAAGCTCAGCCTCTAATAACTCATAAATTTGCAAGAATAAATTCATTTAGCAATATAATACTTCATGAAAAACTGGGTTGTCATATTCCATTCTTAGCCTTTAGTGGTTCCATGTTGATTACAATCCCTTGTGAAGTCTGTTCTTGGCCTTGTGTTCTAAAGTTAGGTAGATTATTAAATCCATTAAACAAATTAAGATCATAAAATGATTGGGATCAATTACAATATTGCAAGAAGAAAAATAATTCCAAAAGAAGATGTGCAACTGAAACAATTAATGAAATTTCATAGTTAAATATACCAGAAAAATTGGCCAAAAAGAAAATGCAAATCATTTTAATATTCCAATACTTTCTTTTAAGACCTGATCCCAAGTGGTACATTGTTGTCACCATCGCAGCTTCATATTCATATATATTTTTTCATAATTATAGGACCCTTTTTGGCTAGAAGAAATGATAATTGGATAACAAACTTGAACATGGATGAACAAATCTAGAAGAAGAGAAACTCGGAAAGAGGATTCGATTGAGGCAAAATTATTGAAAGGCGATTTGATTGGCAAAGATAATGGATTCGGTTGGCATTGGATATTATCAAAGGAGCGAAGATAAATAAAAGAAACCAGAAATCGCGGGATAGTTGGAGGCAAACATGGGAAGCTTTGTCGAATTCGCTGTAATTAAAACTGGAAGAGTAATTAAAAGGAAAAAGATAGTAGTATTAATTTGATAGATACTGTAAATTAAAGTAGCTGTGCTTGTAGGCACCGCAATAAAAATTCGAGAAAATAGCAATGCCTATAGGAACAACTACTCTTAATTTAAGAATATACGGAAGATATATAGATTTGTCTAATTCATTGTAATTAAAACTGGAAGAGTAACTAAAGGGAAAAAAATAGTAATATTACTTAGATATATACCATAAAATAAAAGTGACTGTGCCTAGAGGCACTGCAATGAAAATGCGAGAAATAGCGGTGCTTATAGGCATAACTATTGTTAATTTAAGAGTATATATAGATGATTATTATTATTATGATTACGTGTCTCAAGCATGCACAATGATAATCGGCCAGGACAATATTTTCTGCCGTTGATTCATTATAATATATATATATATATTATAATTAGTAAAAAGGAAGAGAAGGCTAATTTTGTGGTGTAATAATAATAATGTTTTCTCTCTTCTTTTATATTTCACCAGTAAAAATTATGTACGTTGCACGTCTAATGTACACAAGTTAATTGCAGAAAATTAAAATAATGTGATTTAAATTAGGAATCTAAAAAAGAAAAAGAAAAGGAGAAAAAAGAAATCTATTCAATAAAATAAAAAATTAAAGGATTAATAACGTTATGATGAGGTAAGCACATTAGATTCTAATTGTGCCAACCAAAATAAGCGGGAAAAATTAGTTTAATTGTGCCCACCAAATTTTATATATATATATATATACACAGATATATGAGAGATATAATTGAATAACTGAATTTAAAATAAAAATTGGTGTCATGGGCTGAAATCAAACTCCGAACGTAAAAGTTATATGCATTTCTTCAATCACCGACAACCGTACCATTTCATGTACAAAATTTAATTGCAGAAAATAAAAATAGCATCATTTGAATTAGAATTCTCAAAAAAAATAAAAAAATAAAAAAAACTCAATAAAAAAATAAGGATTAATTAAGTCATAATGAGATAGGCACATTACAATTCTAATTGTACCAACAAAAATATGTTGGAAAAATTAGCCTAATTTGTAGGGGTAAGAAAAGAAAAATTCTATGATAGCAATATAATGTAGGATAATACTGCTCTTCCTTGTTGAGCTACTTATTGAGTGACTTGGTAGGGGTGTATGTGTCCTTTTACCCATGTATTTCAATTTAATATAAAGGTGTTTTTGCTAATATATTAAATAGATATTTAATGACAAATGATCTGGTAAATGATTCGATAAGGGAACGTAACACCACCCTAAAATGTAACTACTAATAATAATAATAATCTATATATTATTAATAAGAGAAGTTTTCTAACGTTGTAATTTCCCACCTATTGTCTGGCGTTGTATAAATTTTTTTTATTTCTTTCCTACTTTCTGTAATTTGGATAATTAAGAATCTATTTCACACCTAAAATTCTTTATTTATTTTATTATATAATATTTAGATAATTAAGTATCAGAACTCTATATTTGCTAGACTTTATATCTCATTAAGAGTTTAGATAATTAAAAATCCCTTTCAATAATTAATAGTTTATATTACTCGACTTATATCTCATTAATAATTTAAATAATTAAGAATCCCTTTCAAGAATTAAGAGTTTTATTCTTATTGTAGTTTCTCATTATTTATAATTAACTTAAATATTAAAATAGCTTTCATGATTATTTAAAAACTTTCTCCCTCTAAGACTCTATATTTACTGGACCATTTATATATATCTGCATTTTATCATTTATTTTGATTTTATTTCTCATTATTTATAATTTAAAAATAGATATTTAAATAACTTTCCAAATTTATCAATCAATTTTACGTTTATCTTAATTGTGCACTAAGCGTCCTCTATATGAGGACAATTTCATGGATTCGAATCTGATTTATATATTAGATACTTATGATAATTTTTTTACATTTTTTTTAAAATTTCTTTCACATTTTTGTAATTTGAATAATTAAGAATTTATTTCACACTTACTTTTTATATTTATTTTATTATTTATCATTTGGATAATTATATATATGGTATTAAATCAGAACAAGGGCGACTGCTAAATTAACTGTGTATCACTTTTATTACATTTAATGTATATTTAATTGAGACTAATTATATGTTCATGTTAAATTTTCTTACTATTATTGTTCTTTCTGCACAACGTATATGTGAGAATTCTAATAATAATAAGTCGCCTACGTAAACTCTCCAAATATACCTGGCTAGCCCAATGCCACTCTTACTGGGTAAACATCATACCCACCCGCCTTCATTCGGGCCCAAAAAGATAAATAATGCAACGCTTCGAAAATGAGGTGAGAAAAATGAAAAAAATGCAACACTTGCGGTGAGCGTGGATCGAACACGCGACCTTCAGATCTTCAGTCTGACGCTCTCCCAACTGAGCTATCCCCGCTGATTGTTCCTATAAATCTCGAAATGTTTCTTATAAATTATTTTCTGTGCAAACTCATGGCCCGTTTCCAGCATTTTCTTTCAAAAACCGGTTCTTGCAACTCATTTACTACTACAACTTACAAGTTTTGAACAGCTCACAATTGGACTTGCTTGTGATGTTATCAACTTAGGTAGACTGCATTGTACTTGGAGCGTTAGAGCGAGAATTTATTTACGTTAATATGCAAAACATAGTATATATTTTGAAATAAATTTCTGTTTGATGCACCCAACATATTTGGTAACCAGAAGTATCAACAATCTGTTGGATTTGCATCCAACGGATTGGACCTTCTGCTTCGACGGTTCAGAAAGGGAGAGGAGAAGCGATCAATGGTGAGTAGATTCTAATTATAATTCCGAATGGAGAATGATTACTACATCTAACACAAATTTCTCAACATTTTAAAAACATCATCATATCATCTCATCCGTCGTTACACAAATCCATTCCCTTTGTCACGAGGAGGGAATTGAAGGGGTTTTCATCCTCTGGAAGCAGAAGGGAAGATATCCTCGAAGAATTTATGCAGATCACCATTTGAAATATCAAAAGCTAACATCTTGTCCACAGCCTCCTGCATTTATTTTGGGGGCATTAAATTATATGGATCAAAAGTTACAAGTTCAATCAATCCAAAGATAATATAAAACCTTGAATTGCTGATCTTGAGCCGATACTTTTTCGTTGCAAATTCGTTCAACATTCTTGTTCTTTGCAACAGCCTCCAGTATGTATGATGCTCTCTTTATAACTTCGTCCGGGACTCCTTCATAGTTAATAACAAAACTCAAACTCGGTAACAGTGGAGAATGAATCCCTAAAATCTTTCTTCACCCATAAAATGTAAATTTGCTCTTTACTCTTACCTAACACGGCTCTTCAAGTAAATACACGAAAACCGGTAGACAAATAAAGCAAGCTCCAAATTGTAAGTCACTCAGGAAAACAAAATATAAATACATCTAATCGAAGTATCACGAATCAATTATTCTCAATATAAAATCAGCTTTTGACCCCAAGGAGGCATAATCTCGAGCAAAGAGAAGCAGAGCATCATGCACAAGTTCTCAAAATGACAATCACGTCTGAACTTATGTTTTGTCTGTTGATCTAAAATTGGCGGCCCATGTTTTTATTGCCGAGTGTAAACTCACTGAATTCGACCAAAGTATGAATGTAAGAATGGACTTCTTCCTAGGAATTTTTTGCTTGTAACCAACTATAGTTACCCAAACATGCAAACGATAAATGGAATATTTTTTGCTACGTGACAACATTTTATTAGACTATTTATTTTGAAAAGTAAAAAAAATTGCCGCTAGTCAAGAAGTCAGGCCATAATCGTTGACTTTGAGAAGATGGTTTAGTGAAATCATGTTACAGGGCCAAAAGATTTCAATTATAATTGATATGTATAATTATTGCCAGAGAATAATTTTCAAATACTCTGATTTATATTAGAGCACTCCCATGCTGAGATTAACTGCCCTTGATATTATTTTACAAGACACTAGGTTTACAATTTGTTACAAAACATATAAATGAAAATGAAAATATCACTACCACCCAAGAGCATCCATCTATTATAGTTATTTATTCATGCGTGTAGCCAGAGTGTCAGATAAAGTGTAAAAAATAGAAAGTCAGTAAAGCCGTTGCTTTCAACATTAATTGACCAAAGTTTTACAAGAAACATACCGGCAAGTAGTGCACAATGCAGGCCTGCATGCAAGACATAAACGGCATTAAATGACAGTAAAAACATGTATATCACTGAGTAAACTAACAGTTCAATCGCTCACCATAGCTAAGACGTGCGCATCCAGGAACCAACCTGCAGTTTAGGACAACTAGATTACAAAAAATTACTTCCATGATTAAACATAGAATTGGGAGACGAAAATGCTTCATGGGGAATCCGACTCACATCCAGTTGGATCAAATTGAGTAAGACTAGTTCTTCGGGCTTTTTTTTAAATAAACAAATGGCACAAATTTCTGCCCAAATGGAACCTATTTAAAAACAAACCTGCAAGTAAACACACTAGCCCTAAGTCCCAGCTGCCCTCTTTCTCTCCTCTCTCTCTCTCTCTAAACATAGGGGCATCCCCTCTCTCTCGTCCGTATATGTATAAATGATGACGGAACTGCAAAGCGTTAAACAAGATGATGAAT
>CAVNYN010231095.1:0-25646 GCA_963692815.1 Nyctanthes arbor-tristis
CTCGACTAGGCACCTTTATCTTGGAATAAAATTCAGTACTTTTAATTAATTAGAGACTCACATGTGAAATTTAGGGACTAAATTAAATAATAAATCTATATGCAGCTCATTGATTAGTTAAGAGTATCGAATTTAGTACTCTATAGAATACTGGACTTTTTTCCCCTTATCTTATGTGGGTGTATAGACACATAAATGTAACATTAATTTGAAACTCCATGTGACATGCATTCAAATGGATGGTGCCTTAACAGTGTCATCCCATTTTGACAAAATTGGACTCAAATGGTTTGATTGGGAAAATTGAGAACCTATTGAGAGATTGGTTTAATTTTCAATTTTTAAGAGAGTATAAGGTTGGTTATGTAGACTGAAGTGGTCACTTAAACGAATTTTGATTTTTAAAATTTTAATGGAACTTATATCATCTAAGAGTATCTCCAAGAGACTTTTTATTTAGAAGAAGATTCTCTTTATTTTGAAGAGTCATCCCTAAAAAAATATCTCCAACAGACTCTTTAATTTAACTTTTAATTTTAGAAGGTGGGTTTGTCTCTCCAAATTCACTCTCTATTTTACTTTGTATTACTGAGAGCACTATTAATGTGGAGGGAAAAACCTAAAATTAAAACCAGTTAATGTATGAGGGAAGGGGGATGTCATTTTGGAAGGAGGGGGGGAGGCAAAGGAGTGCCCCCCCCCAAAAAAAACTTTCTTTTTTGAAAAAAAAAATATAATAATAAATTTAGAAAAAATAATATTTTGTAAAAAAAATTAAATATTAATTGTATGATAAAAAAGTAATGACAAAATAATTTGTAAAAAAAATTTAAAAAATAAACAAAATCCTTCTACCAACTAACACTATAATCACTAGATTTTTCCCTACATATTATTTGAAAATAGGTTTTTTCCTTTTATATTAATCTTGCTTTGAACGAATACTAAGGAACTAACATTAGCAAAAAGAAAAAAAGAAAAAGAAAAAGAAAAAAGAAACCATTTATAGTTTTAAGAAACCACGGTGGCTTTTGCCTTTTTGGGCTGTGTTGATTCCTTAAAAGAACCAACATTAATTCCTTATAAAAACGCATCCACATATACTAGAGATTCCATAAAGGTTTTTTTTTTTTTTTTTTTTTTTTTGGGAGAGGAAGCTCGTCTGGCGTGACTTTGAGAGAGGTCACTTTTTGGTTTGTTTGGACAATTTTGTAAAAAGTGATATATTTTTAGTTTAAAAGTACTAAAAGATGCTTGATTAGGATGCCCTTTTCAATAATTTATTTGACAAAAAATATGTATTAGTGTTTTTACACACAGATGAAGCTACTTTGAACTCAATGGGTTATACAAAACGACTTATCTGTTCGGGTCAAGTTTTTGTTTTCAGTTTTTAAAAGAATTTTCATCCCTGATTCAAGTATTGCTTCTGCTTTGATCCCTCATGATACAAAAAACATATAAAGACAATTGTTATGTTCATCGAAATGAAAATTAACTAGATTTTCATTATAAATTATCAATTCAATAATTTTAATTAATCTATTTTTAACTATACATTTCACAAACTGTATTTGCCGAGTGTTTAGATTTACCGAGTGTTTAGATTTAGAAAATAATATTACCTAAGTCATAGATCTTCATTGCTCTCATAGATCTATTTACCGAGTGTTTAGATTTAGAAAATAATATTACCTAAGTCAAAACTTGATAAAATAATTTTGTTGTGACTTGCTGGATTGCATGTGACTTTAATGTAGGTTACATGCCAAAATGAATTGAGTGAAGCCAACCAAGTTCTAGGGATGGGTTGATTATTCGAATCTTAGACAAAGATTTTAATTATTATAATGAAATAATTAAGTAAGAATAACGGTTAATTATTAAATGATTTTTCAATAATAATAATAATAATTAAAATTTAGGCCACGTCTCTAACAGAAATTTCATTTAAAAAGAAGAAGAAGAAGAATAAGAAGAAGAAGAACCTATATACCACCTAACCGGGTGGAAAATATTCCTCGCACCAACAAATTTGACAAAAAATAACTATCACGTTTAAGGAAAACTCATATAGGATTTACATATCTAAATTATAATATATTATTATATATATAATATACACTAAACAACTTTAAATTAATGTGTTTGGATGTAGATATAGGATTCTAATAAAATAACTATATATATCATTAAATTAACTTGTAAATTATTTTAAATAAAACTCATTTGTTAAATATATTGGTGTATATTGGTAAGAGATAATATAAACTAGTAGTCAATTGAAGGTTAGAAAAGATTAAATAAATATTATTTATACATGTCAAGCAAGAAAGGATATAAAGTATTACTTAATCTCTATTTTTCATCTCTTCTCCTTTTAGGTAAATAATTCTCACATGTCAATAATATAAATGTCTATATGGAACTATATATAACTAAAAAATGAATAGGGCAAAATATTGAATACGTAAGTACAACTATTTGCCATATTATTACTTCAATTTTATTAGTGCAGATCGTCCTACATTTGTCATTCCATGAACGCCTAACATATTATGATTGGAATTTTTGATTAGACATGACAAGATACAGCATCTAAAGAGCTCACTAAATAATTAAGTTAATGACTATATTAGTTCAAATAGCTATGATAAGTACCAACAAGAAGGCCTATCAATTCAAATTTGCTATGATGTAACCAAGAATTAGAAGGAAGTTATTGAGAATACGTAATTTCCCTAGTGAATGTTAGACAAAAACTCATATCAAATGAGATAGCAATAATCGAAGACTTATCCCATCATTTTTCTACTCGTTTGTATCTATTTTGAGATTATCGTTTTTGTTGTATAATTATATATTTTGAATTTTTTTTAACAGAATAAATCAGTTCTGTCTCGAAATAAGACTGAGTGGCACAAACTATTTTATACGTCTCTCTAGCAATTTTTTAATCTCTTGAAAAATCTACTAAAATAATTTGCAGGAGTATACAAAATTCACTTGAAGGCCGCCAGCGCAAAGGTCGCGGATCTTCGTCTCGGCCGAGGAAGAAGTTTCCGCTTTCCAAAAAACTCATTTTTAGCGAATCAAGACTGCCCACGTGTATTATCCGAATGTGAAAGCTCGGGTCCGAACCTAACCAGATTCCCGAAGATCGGAAGAGCGTCGTTGCAGTAAGTCCACGTACTCCCGCTTGTAGGCAATAAAAATTGTGCAACAAAATCTTACGTTATGATGTAAACTCGCTCAAATTGACACAAATGAGTTGACAATAACAATTGTGACACCTCAGCTATTTCATATAAAATCTTCATGAGGTTTCAGTGGTTGTTTTATCATTTATAATAGTATCAAGTGGTGTCCCTATGACAGTTTTTTATGTCTGAATAGATGCATGCACGTTCATGTGTCTACATAGGACATAAAGTGTTCTAATGGCACTCTAAAAATGATCTTTCATTAAATATATAGTGAGACATTACTGAATATTATCTCGCCATATGTATATATTATAGTAGATCATTAGAAAAATCTACAATGAACACCTTGTATGTGGGGGTTCACAGTTGCTCTAATAGTCTCTCTCCACGTGTATGTATGGCGAGATAATCCTGCCATACATATAACGAGAGATCGGGACTAAATGACACAACATCCATGTATTTACATTAAACGAGAAGTGCCGTAGCAATGCTTTTTGAATTCTGCGGGTACTAGAAAATTTTCAAGGTTTTGAATAGTAGCTTTAACTTTTAAGCTCGGTTTCCGCTTGGGACTTGGCAATAATTTTTCTTTATTGTCGATAGCTTGACGTAGCATCTTCATGTTAGCATTGAGTGTTAGGCAATTTTGACAATTTTTTTACAATGGTTGATTAGTATTGGATGCCATAAGTTCTTAACAAAAACTATGTTTGTGACAACCTCAATCCTATATCGTTTGGATAGAGAAAGTGAGTATAATTTATAAATTAAGAGACTCACTTCAACTGATATGAGGCTTTTTAGGTGGAAGTCCAAGAGTAAATCTGTGCGAATTACGTCTAAAGTGGACAATATCATGTAAAAGTGAAGCGGGTCGTTACACCCAACGTCCTCGTCGGCCACACTTCCAGTTGGGCTCTACTATGATACCTCCAACAATTTGCTCCACTTTGACATAATATTGTCTGCTTTGAGTTTAGCCTACATGGTTTTACTCTAGGGTTCTCACCCAAAAGATCTCATGTCAGTTGGAGTAACTCTCTTAGCTTATAAATTGGACGCATTTTCTCTACCCAAGCGATTTGGGATTGAGAGACCTCATGTCATTTGGAGTGAATTTCTTAACTTATAAACTAAATTCACTTTCTCTACTCAAGCGAAGCAATGTTGGATTGAGGCTGTCACAATCACCCCACTTAAGTGTGTCCAATGTGATAGCCTCAACCCCACATTAATTAGGTAGAGAGAGTGAGTCCAATTTATAAGTTAAGAGGCCCACCTTTGTGGTGAGAACTCAAGAATAAAACTATGCGGGTTAAACCCAAAGCGGAAAATATCATCTCAAAGTTGAGCGGGTCGTTACAGATGGTATCAGAGTAAAGCTCAATCAGAAGTGTGACCAATGAGGACGTTGTGCCCCTTTAATGGGGTGATTGTGACATCCTCAATCACACATCGCTTGGATAAAGAAAGTGAGTCTAATTTATAAGCTAAAAGACTCACTTCAACTGACATGAGACCTTTTGAGTGGAAGCCCAAAAGCAAATATGTGCGAGCTCGGCAAAAAACGGATAATATTATGTCAAAAACCGCCCCAATTCGTAACAGCATCGACAATGAATGGATGGAGTTTTTGCTATTTGTACGGACATTTTTACAAAAATTTATATTAAGTGACACAAATCTGTTTTTTCCATGTATCTCATCACTTGAAAAATCAATCTTCATAATTGTATCACACAATTCTATGTACAATAATTTAAAAAAAAAATTCCCTCTTTTGCTCGGATCATAGTGGATTCTATACTAAACCAGATTTCAAGTTCCATAACATTCTTCTCTCTCTCCCGACAGCATCTCCAATATAATAGGTAGGATAATAAAATATAGATATATGAAGTAAACATCTCCATCAGGGAACGCATTTAAGCATAAAAATGAGTAAATATGTTTACCGCGCCATCCCCACTTAACAGGATAAAATTTGATCTAAGGCTAGACGTGAAAGAAACCTCTCACGGTTTATAAAAAAGTGTTTTAAAAAGTGTGAAGTAGGGAAAAGCGTCGACTCGAAGCTTCAAGCTTTTCAAGCTAAAGAGCTCCTCGGCGGCGCTTAAGCGTTTAAAAGCATTTTTTGATTTTTATTTTTTAATTTTTTATCAATCTAAAGCTGTTAAATATTTAAAATAATATATATTAAAATAAAGAACACATCTAAAAACATAAACATTATATATGCATTATAATTTTAAGAGATATTATACAATTTAGACTTCTCAAAAGGCAAAAAGGTGGATGATTCCTAAGTTTAATGACAATATCTAATAGGCCTAACATTATTGAGTTTTAGACTTTTAGTTATTAAATGGCCCAAAACAAGAAAAAAAACCCTCAATGTTGTTATTTAGACCATTAGTTATGAAATGACCCAAATGTTACTAAGGGTTCAATATTGAAAAAAAAGGCGGTCAACAATTTTTGTTGACCACCTAGGCGCAAGCGGTCAACGAAAACCATTGACATTCTTTTTCACCGCTTAGCCCAAAAGCGAAGCGTGAAGGCCGCGTTTCGCGCGACACTGATAAAAAATCACTTGTAGTTTCTTCCACGAGGCGTGGACGAGAATGGCATGAAGGCCTGGCAGTGAGTCTTAAATGCATAGAAACTTTCAAGCACTAAAAATCAAGTGGCGTAGTTGTAATAGTTGTAGCGGTACAAAATATCTATGTGGCATACCATCATCACATCACCACCCGTTCCTAAATCACGTAAAGAGTTGGTTGCTTGAAACTTTTTTTACAATTACAGAGAGATTGCATATAACATACAAAATGGGCTACAGCCTACCCCCTACAAGGTAATAGTTTGAGAAAAATTGACATATAATAAACTTGCAAAGTTGCAGTCCTAAATAACAATAATAATACCACCAAGTACACCAATGACAGTGCCCAGCTATTGACCTGAACCATTCACCAATAGAGGAAGCAAATAAAAATGACATATAACTTGAAAATGAAAGCAATTAAAAATAAATAAAACAATACCTTATCCGAATCCATAGATGCCGTAAAAATTGAAGAAGAAAAAAGAAAAAGAAAAAGAAAAAAAAATGAAAGTATTAAAATCACCAACAAAATCTGTTAAACTCTCTCATATTGCAAAAGAATCTCCGGTTTACATTTGAGGTTAAAATTTACATCTTACCCGAGGACATCTAACTTTTTCCTCCTTCTTTCGACCATCATCTTTCAAGTGTAAAAAGGGAAACCAAACTGGGAAAACAGATCTGTATTCTACCTACCAGACGAATACAGTAAGTGCTACTACCATGTTCCTCTAGTTTTGTAGTGACCGAACCAACAAATCACAATGACTCGGGACTGGTTGATGGTCTGATTCTTGAGGGCATCTGCATATATCCCTGTATTCCACATCCAAATTTACCACTGGAATCTCTAGGTGTGATGGACATGTTGTTCAGAGAAGAGCCAAATTCAGCATCGAGATATGTGTCATCAAGGCTCCTAACACTTCCACCATCAACTATACTCATGCCGTTGTCATCAGCAAAATTTCTGTCTTCATCACTCAAGCCTTCTTCCTTGTCATCCTCGTCATAGGTACTGCTTACCATTGACCAGTACACAAAATTTGGCCGGATGAATCTTTGCATTAGTAAACAAAAGCAATACATACATCAGTTTGACGTCCAGTAAGCTGTAAAGCCTAGTGTATCAACATTTTATTTTTCTTTTTTCCATGAAAAGAAACTTCACCATTACATCATATTTACTTGAGCATGGGGTAATCGGGGATAGGGGCCCAACTCAAAAGGGAGAGACAAAACTATCAGATTTCTTTAGCAAACATGGATCAAATGGGAAAAACATGTCAAGTCTCTCTATGCCACCATAGGCCTTTGAATGTTCTGATTCCAACAGGCCATAATCAACAAATGTTTCCAGCATAGTAAATACATGATTTTCTTTGGCAAGCCGGAGAAATTCTTCAACTATTGATGGCAGGCAAACCTGTACCATTGAATGAAAAAATGAGAAAGCGGCACTATGCAAAAAATGATAAACTAATATTGACGCCCAGATAGAATATAAAAAAAATAAGGCAAGTGCATAAAAAACTTACAACATTAAACACCTAAACAAAAAATAAAATATGCATATAATCCAACACAAAAAGGTACAATATATTTAACCTGCAATGTGTTCAAAGGATGTGCAGGAATGTTCTCAATACGCATAAGCAGCAGTTGTGACTTGAGGCGAGGTATAGAAAGCATTGATCTCATGTGAAAGCAAAGCACATACATAATGGCCTGCCAAAAGTAAGATACAACCGATAAATGGAGCTTCTAATAGTTGAAAATTTGCAAAATAAAGCTACCAACAGTACATTTATTGAACTACTCTTGTCGTAAAAGATTAAAGATCTTAGGCCTGTAGAGCCATGTACCCATTCCGACCTTTACAGCCTTTAGAGAGATGAATAATATTTAATCTTCTAGCTGACATATGATGTAATGGAATTCTTCCGCTAATTTAGAGATTATATCATTAGTCAAGTGTTAACGAATCCATAAAGCAAAAAAGTACATCAGATATTTGAACTGTTTGAGTAACTCTTCAGAACCCCATTTCATGGTTCTTGCCACAATTTGACTTAGCCCTTCTCCCGTCCACTCTTTTATCGATGGTGGATCAAGGGTATTTGTGTAGGCAACTATTGTATTTACAAGCTTGGGATGCTACACAAATATCAACTAAATGGCACCAGATGATTGGCCTTCTCCACTACCAAGATTACTCAACTGGATGCTGTTTAGGTCTTGGTATTGGACAGACCAAGGCTCAGGCTGAGTATGTAGCTGGGGCCCCAAGACAATTAAAAAAAAATAAGGCTACGAAAAGGGGCCTCTTACTCTCAACATTAGTATGATATGCTCCTTCCGGAAATATAATTGCAAAGAAATGACTATATACCATCAACACACTATAAGGCAATTTAGTGTGCAATGTGGGGACAGAGGATCCCACAAGCATAATTTCAAGTTTATACAAGATGCTCGTGTCAATAGTCCACAATTTCAGTAGTTATTTCTCTTTAAATTACCACACTTCTTGCATTCCCAGTTTACTCCGGGTCCAGCATGCAAGGCTGGAAATCCTGGGAGTTGCTTATACCTCAGAGCACAATTTTATGTATCATAAGGCAAGAGCATCATGTACAGACGCGTATCATAGTCTCTCAATTTCCATATATAGAAACAAGAGCAACAATACGCTCCTGTTCTGTCACCACAAAAGAGGAAAGGATGCACCATAAGAAACAAGAGCATCATGTACAGACGTATCATAGTCTCTCAATTTCCATATATAGAAACAAGAGCAACAATACGCTCCTGTTCTGTCACCAACAAAGACGAAAGGATGCACCATGTATATGATTAAACTACATTTTTTGAAATAAATTCTAGAAAAGAAGTGAATTCTTTTGAAATCAAAAGAATTTCAAGTATGCACACATATAGGTTAACTTTAGGATAGTTAAAATGGGTGTTCAACCAATTTAGTATTAAATTCAAATTCAAATTCAGGTCACTTGCCAGCTTGTTTTCATCATGAAGACAAATTCAAATGATTTACATCATTTGACCACTTAAAAGGAGTTGAAGTGAAACAGGTGCCTTTAAGAAACCAAAACAAACCAAAGAATGAGAATCCACCGAGCTTTATCGAGCGAATTCTGCTAAGAATCTCTCTTGCACATCGGAATATCAAGCTTTCACTTCACGTATGAACCCGGACAATGATCTCTCTTTCACATCACTGAAACATATATTGCTGCTGATAGCAACAGTTGGAGAAAAATTTGATTGTCACTTTGTGCATCTGACTTCAACAAGCATCCACATGAGCTAGTACATACATAAGTTAATATTACACCAGTGACATGGAAGAATGTTCTCCGTGTAAATTTTGCAAGGAGAATCCGGAGGCAAAATGAACACAGCAAGTTTATTTACTTGCTTTAACAAGAAAAAACTAAAAGCATTATAAAGGTGACCGTATTAGTCCCTTCAAAGAAGAAACAGACACGATATGGCACGTCATGCTTTTTGAACAAATAGGATGTATGGATACGTTAGAAAAACGTACCTACAACACACTAATTATTAGAGTACACGTCTCCAACGCTCTTAGACATACAATGTGGTAATTGTTGTCCATCTACTTGACAGCAATTTCCTGGAGCATACCACCAACCTTCAATTGATTTGTTTCATTGATTGCTTACACTACTTTCATCACTAATATACTAATGGCAGCATTAACTCTCTTATTAGTCCATGTTCTACTTCAAACACCAATCAGAATTCAGATACTGCACATTGCAGTTTCCACCAATCCTAATTCAACCAAACACAAATTAAACGGGCAGAGAAAAGAATCCACTAGCACCATATGGAGCTTCAAAATATTGCAAATTTGCAATAGTTAAACAGATTAATTTTATGAAGCTCCTTCTAAATGACATAGGTGTGGTTGAAAACCAGGTGGGCAAACCTGAACTCAAATGTCAGCCCCGGAATCTGGACCAGCCATATTTTTAGCTAGATCTGCATTTACTTCTTGTTCAGTTGGTCTGGACGTATTCAGCCTTTAAAACACTTAAGGGCAAACATTGAAATAAAATTTGGAAAGAATCAATTTCTGCTTTGTCCCAAGGCAGCAACTAATTTCTGCCTTAATTCGCAGGGACATGCCAGTTCCGTCTGTGCCCAAGCTGGTTTCTTTCATTTGGAGAGGAGACAAAAGGGGAAGAAAAGAAAAGGGGGTGGGGGGAGGGGGAGGGGCAGTGGAGGAAACTTCTGCGAGATCACACAAGCAATACATGCACTAATTTTTAATTTCTCCAAGAAGCCATTTTACCAGCTTCCAACATCTTCTGCGACATGTTATTACAAGAAAAAGAGCTTCTTTGTTCTCATTTGTTAAACGCAAAGTTTAAAGATCCACAAATACTTGGCCACATTTCCTTTACCTCCATATCCGACAATTACAAACGGGTAAACTTAACGTGGAGGTTTAATGAGGTCCCTGGACTTCATTCTATGTGACTCACTATTGTAAAATTCGTGACTTCTATTTACTTCTATTGATCTGCTACAATTTATTTTACATGAAACTGTACACCTATATAACTCATTGCAAGTCCTTGTTTTATTCTTTAGTAACTCATCATTGTAATGAATTATTAATTTTTGAATAACAATGTGCTATTGTTATGAGCCAGTAGCATGGCAAAATATGTGAACAATAGTTATTAGGAAAATATAGTACCAACATCATATTAATCATGCCAGAGTATCTCTACTAAAAGACGCAAAAGAAAAAGAGGTCAACGAGCACCATGAAAAACTAGAATTACCGCAATTATCCTCAGACAAATAAAAATGATATAGCAATAAAATATTAATCTTTATCACAACTTATTAAACATTTCAAGAGTTACTAAAGGGCTGTTTGGTTCATTGTTTGGAAAATAAATTGTAGTTTTGATTATACAATTGTGGGTTCCATTAGTTATCAATTTTGATCAAGCTGTTGCTAACCAATGGAACGCACCAAATTAACAACTATTGACAAAGATGGCAACTAACTGACCAACTAGTATATAATCAAAACAAATAATCACTTTCAAAACCGTGAATCAAACAGCCTTTTGCCATCAACCAATATATAAGATCGAAAAAAGGAGATAAAATTACAGTTTCAATATTATTGTTTCCATTTAAAAAAAATGAATGGAAACTGAGATGCAAAGAATATTAGAGAGCACAAATGTTGATCTTTTTTATGAAAATGTCAGTTGATCAAAACTCCAAGGTTCGTAGAAGGAAAAGAAAAGAAAAGTATTTAAGAAAGAAATAAAGATCCTTCTTTCTTTTACCTTTTCTGAGGAAGAAACCCTTCCAAAACATTGCAGGTGAAAAGAAGACATTGTAAAACTATATAATTTTTTACTTTCAGCTTAAAGAGTTAATACTTTCAAAATTTTATAAAAAAAAAATTATTAGTCCTGTCAGCTTCAACAGTTGGTAAGCCAAAGATTTTATTGAGATTTGGCCCCTGTTAGAAAACTATTTCCATTTCAGAGTAGAAATAGATTTTATGGAAATGATGGTGGAAATTAGTGGAATGAGGGTTCCATATAAGATGCAAATGGAACTGGTTTGATCAAATCCTGTTTTAAAAAAGAAAATCTGCTAACGAGGGCTAGAAGTCACTGGCATTTAAAACACTCATCAACTTTCATGGGCGTTTAGAGAAGTCTAGTATACCTAGTAAGCACCAAGACATGCGTAAGGCACGACACCAACACGCGGATATATGATATTTTTCACAAATCCAGCATAATATAACTCTTTACATCTCATTCTATTTGTCATGGAATCTAACTTTTATCTTGACAATTTTTAAACAAGATCTAAACCATGGTGTCAACATATCGCGTATATAAAAACAAGAAAGAGAACAGACATAGTAGTTGGTATTGCTGGGGTGACCAGAGTATGTAAACACCTTTGATTAAGGACCATTCATTTTTTCGAAGATTTATATTGAATACCTCACGAATTTAAGGACTCTTGAAAGACTTCTGTAATTACAAATCTATATTGATAAATACCATAAGATTATTTAGCCAATTTTAATGGACTTTTGACAACTTACGATTCTCCTTTAATTTTATAAATTTCAAAGGAATTCTATGCGCTTAATTATAAGCTCATAGAAACAGGTCAAACTTAATGTAGAGAAAACTGTGTTTTTCACATTAAATCTACATAAATCCACTGAAACATAACTTAATAAAATCTACTATGATCCCAGGTGATTTAGAATGCCTAGACTTTAGTGAAATCACTAAGTGGGTGTTTGATCAGGTTGGGCGGGTTTTTGCCCAGCCCCAACAACCAGCCAAACAATTTAAGAAAAGAAAAAAAAAAGGAAAAATCCACCAATATTGGTTGGTCAAAGTATTACCGACCAACAGGGAAAAAAAATCTAAAATATCTAGCTTAATACCCTAAAATAATTGACCCATGGAATAATCTAACGGATCCAGAAGCATTCCCTAATACTATACTATTCAACATTTAATACGCCCACCCACACGAAGATAAGGGAAAATGGATGATAGGACATAGGGTCTAGGGATAATCAGGCTCGAACTTATGACCTCCACATCAGGGTGAGTGGTGACACTCTTCCGCTGAGTTATATCCCTTCCCTGCCCCCATCAAGAAATAGAACTGACTAATCCTAAGTCAAATGGTGAGAGAAACTCAAAATTACTATTGTTGAACAACTTGGAAACAGGCCGCTCTTCGCACTATTACGGATAAGAAATAATGATCAAATGACAAATATAACAAGAAATCTTTGACAACCACCCAAATTGAGTGCCAATCACTAGGATGACTAAGATTCCAACCAAGCAGCTTTGTATCCCACAACTAGAGAAGGACAGAATAGTCTTCTGATGGAGAAAAGACATCATATATAAAATGAACATTCAGTTCAAGCAAGATATGAAGAAGCTCCTGTATAAAAGAAATCAGAAAGCCCACAGCACAGCTCCTCTAAAAGATGCATAGATGATAGAATATCATTACGCAAACAAAAGAGTAAAGTATCAGGCATCCAATACCTGGCACCCTGCATAAAATACTTTATGAGCACTTGGATCAACGTCAGCGTCCCAGTTCTTGCAGTAACCATAACACCAATTTACAATACTGCAACCTCACCAAAAAAAAGTAACTACATCAGTTATTTTCATTCGATTCTTCCAGGTTGTTTACAGCCAAATCAAGATAGAACTATTATAAAATTCAAGAAGTGTTAGACAACCTCTCGAGTGCAGCAGCAACAACTGAAGCGGAGACAAACTTTGCACGAGCCAAACTAGCAAGATAAGCAACAGCACTCATTCTGCAAGAAACCAATAAAAGTAATTTGCAGATGACCCCAAATGATGGCTAAACCAACTCATGAAGAATCAAAGGTCATTATAATTCTTCAAAATCAAGGTAGATAACTTAATCTAGTGAATAACTTTCAGGATGTTGACATCCAGAATAAAACCAAAAATATATAAAAATAAAAAACAAACAACATAATAATTTTAGCCATCAAAGTGAAAACTTTATTTGTTGAGAGATATACGAGTAAAGTAGGAAACATTGGCACTGTGCATTTACTATTCAAACAACATTTCTCTGAAACTGGTTTGCTCAATTTTTATTTACTATTCAAACAACACTGAAACTGGTTTGCTTGATTTTTAACAAGGCATAGACTGAAGATGCATATCTTGTTAAAACCCACGGTAGATCTAGAAATGTAAGTCGGGGGTTTGTAACACATTATAAATTGATAGAAAGAGTGGATGAAATTTTAGGGGTCCATCAGAATGTCTATATAAAAATTGAGCACTTGAAGGTAGTGATGGTCCTGCAAATATGTGGTTAAAATTGATTCAATTTTATAAGTATTCTAATCTATAATAAGAAACAGACTCGATAAATATGACCTGCACAATCTTATTGAGAAAAAGCAAATGCCAAAAATATTTAAGCATATGTAATACTCGAAAGTTTTTCCAACTAAAGTAAAGGATATAAACAATTATCTGAGAGACACAAGCCAGCCAGGATTCATTCCCTATATTACAACAGGAGTAGTAAAATAAAATGAATGTCACTTTGATACCTTCATTACCTTTTCTTTTTTCCTTTTTCTTTTTTTTTTTGCCAACTTCAGTTGTCCAAGCAAGACATTCTTAAGAGAATGATGCAGAATCAGGCTTCACATATCATGATGCAAATTAGCTTGGCAGTTTTATAAAAGCAGACAAATCTAGCATAATTCGGCTCCATGTTAAACTGATGCTGGATTTATTGCATAATAAGTGAATGAAAACTACAGCCTAAGAGCATCTCCAAGAGACTCTTCATTTGGAAGATACTCTTTATTTTGAAGAGCCATTTCTTAAAAATTAGGTCCAACAAACTCTTTAATTTAACTTTTAATTTTAGAGAAAACCCACTCTCCGCATTTGATGCATTCACACTTTCAACAATATTCATTTAATGTATTCACACTTCCAACAATAGCTATTTGCACATAAATATAAAGAGTGTGTTGGAGGAGGTATAATGGTCTTTAAATATAAGAGTCTCTTGGAGATGCTCTAATAATACCAAATGTCACACACACACACACACACAAATACAAACAACAACTATAAACACATACATAGTATATATTAGTTGAAAAGGAACTTTTACCTCCATACATGATAAATGGCACTCAAAAAAATTTCCAATAGCTTGTTCACAAACATTTTCCCACAATTTTCAGGATCTAGTGAGCAAGCATAGAACATCACAAACTACAAAAGATGAGCAGAAAATGTTAGTTATAAAGTGATGGAGATAACACAAAGAAAAGAGTACCTAGGTACAAACAAAATAATGGGTAACAACCGTAATGAATAAACGAAAAAGAAATAAGAACTGCCTTCACAGATCCTATTTTTTTAGGATGCAGGTGATGTTCAAACTAGATAATATATACCTGGGCGAATTTTGATTTATACACAGTCAAAACAGTTTTCTGAAAGGATTGGAGTAGAGTTCCAAACACCTGAAGCATCATTCCTCTTGTATAAGAAACACAGGATATCAAAGGAACAAATTAAGAAACCAAAAACGAGAACATTAGTTCAATTAGACGTTCACTCCCACTACATGATTTAAGGTGTTCAAATGTTAGCACCATCAAGCTATCCATCTTTTCAGCAATTAAGTTTCCGCCAAGAAACCTCTGTATGAAAGATTCCCTGGTAAGCTGAAAACAAAACTTTCTATCAGAGCATGACTATATGAAAATGATCATATTGAGAAGACATCAACAGTGGAGTAATCAAATAAAATTCCAAAAACCACTATCTAATTTTTCCATTTCTAAATAGTAATAATAGAAAGAATGGAAATGACTGGTGGACAAATGTGTGTTACCTGGGAGTTCAACAAACTATGCAGATAAAATTGATTTGACCAATTTCTACTTTGAAATAAAAATAGAAAAATAACATGGGCAAAGTCTGCAAAATGAAAACACAGATATCCAGGTCTCATATCATTTTTTGCCCTCGATATGTTACCAATGCCATCATATCTAGGGAACAGATAGTTCAAGTTATCTGGTAGCTTAACAGGTTTCAAAATTAAATTCAACTTGGCATCTACGGCATATTCAAGTTCAGTGCTTCCTAGATTCAACTTCGATTAGATTAAAATGAGAGATATCTTTAAGTGTCAACCAAACTACAATAGTTAAGATTGAGAGCCCGTTCTCTCTTTGTTAAATTTTGCTCTAAATCTTATCAACAAGTCAAATATCATTTGCAACCACAAATTTTTCTTTGAAAAATAATTTTCCTATTTCACTACATGTTCTCCGAAAAATGACTTCTCAAACAAGCTACACTAAAGAAGCCCTAGGGTTGAAGTTCATAAATATTTTTAGCACTCAAGACTAAATTGATAAAGTACCAATTTCATTTTAACAATTCATTTGTGTCACTCAAGTAGATGGTCTTAAAAGTAATTTCAATTCAAAGTTAAGGCATATTCACTTATCTAACATGCATAGACACAATGAGAATGTGTGGTTAAGAAAGAGAAATTACAGATTTAAATTCAAAATTGTTTTGTTGGGAGAATATGTAATTGTAAATGAGTTTGAAGAAAGTCATTTTGTGAAAGCAGGAATACGCACAGCCCTAATAGCAAATAAAGCTTTGTAATTCTAAAGATAATGAAAAGATCATAACTTAGGACTTTTATGGATGAGATACATAAACCATACCTAACTATATCCTATGTTCGGTCAAACAAATGTTCAATCTCTTTCCAATTCTAATTTAGTAATATCAAAATAAAATCAAACCAAGTGTACAGAACTCTTGTTACAACTATACTTCAACCACAAATTTATTCTATTGTAAAAGTAAAAATTGGTACAAACTAGGTACATCCACACATTCCAAGTGACCTACATGTACCACACACATCATTCATTTCTGCTCCTATGTCTACTATATAGAATAGAATACAAACACCACCTCACATTGCCGCTCCTATTTCCATTTTTAAATAAAATGAGTTTGCTAACAGTAGGCTAGATTTATAAACAGGAGAAATTTATAAATTTAATGGGAAACAATCAGACATACACTATATTTTACTGAAACTATAACACCCATTTATTATCCATCTGAAACCCTTGCTACCACACTATACAAAGGCATTTACTTTTCAGTGATGTCACATTATTAAACATATCAATGACATATACTTAGGGTCTATAAGTCAAATATGGCAAATAGCAAGCAGAAAATGTCAACTAATAAGACAAAATCAAGCCCAAGGACGCACACAATAATGTCCAGGCGACACGCAAGTCAGCTATTCAAGTTAACTCTGCATTCTGGACAGATTATCAAATAATTAATGTCACAGCCAACCAATGTATCTTAACATCATTGACTTTCAAAGATATGTATCTTAATATCGTTGAGTTTCTAAGATATGCTCAAATTGACACAGCTCCAAGTAAAACTAAATAGACAATCATTGTAAGGGCAAAAAGATGATGACTGTTACTCAGAGACAAATTCTATACCAGCCAGCTTAAGCTTCTTGCTGTTTTGTGAATATAAACAAAGTTAAGTTTTCCATGAGTTCTATACCAAGGAACAAAAAAGGAAAAGGTCATAACTCAAAGTAACAACAAAAAGGTAGAGGATAGCGTTAGAAAGCATTAACATTCAGTTCAAGTCAAGCACTTATAAGAACTATGTTAGATTCATGGAAAGCACCTCATCACCATCTTGTTGAACATGATAGTCAGGCTTCTCAAGATCTTCCAGTTCCATGTCAAAGATACCATTACAGAAATCATCCTGCAAGATGTCATCCCACGATATTTCCACCTAAAACATGCTCAAGTTGAAGAAATTTAGTCACTAAAAAACTCTTTTCAATCAAGAATTTAATCAAGATTCCAAAAGACTTACATCCAAATCTATTAGCCTGTCCATTATTGCCACAAGCATTGTGTTCCCAACAAGTCCGTACATTGCACTGCTCTCCAGCCTTAACATGTTCTCTACATAAATTACAATGAACTGCATGCAAGAATGAATCTAACATCATAACCAGCTTCTAACCAGTGAAGGGAAAAAAGTTAAAAAGGGAAAAAAATAATTGCCAGGGACTAAAATAGAATAATCATAATATATGAAGCAAGCCAAGTAGTTTGTCCATACATCAGAAACACAAATATCTATCATAAGGTTGCTGTAACAACACCATCAATCTACTCTTTGGAGAAACCTGTATTGAGTTCAACCCCTCAAACGAAACCAACATCCCCCCCCCCAACAAATAAAAAAAAGAAGCCCTTATTATGTGCATGTGTTGGTATGAATCAAAGCCTTCTAGCTGCTAACATCAGGGATCAGCAGCATAAATCATGAAATGCAGAATGGGGAATCCAAAAACAGAACATTTTCTACCAGATAATCTCCAATGCATAAAAATGTGGACAATGTCCAAGGGGGAGGGGGAAAGGAGGGGAGAGAGAGAGACGCAGTTTGGGTGGTTTCTGTGTGTTTCTTTATTTCATTTATTTCTCACCTTTTTTAAATCGATTCTCTCTTTTTCTCACTTTTTCCCCACATTCTCGTCTTCATTTCCCGCTCTTTTTTCCTTACACTTCTCCGCATTCATCTCTAATTAAAATATTCATTTTCTCTCTATCTCTCTCCTCCACATCTCCAAATTTACATTTGCAGTGGAGATGCTCAACATAGCATTTCTATATCCAGTAAGATTATTTTACTCCATCTTAAACCATCAAGACTGCCCAAAAAAAAGAGATGATCTTACAGGTTCTTTGGTGTATATATTTGGCATTCGATCCCTCACTATCTTATCCAGTCTCAATGGGGAAAGAGGAACTAAGTTGGCGATATCTTTGAAAGTTGAATGCAAGCGTTCAAGAACTTGGGCCTTCTTAGCAAGACCTCTTGGTTGCTTTAGCAATTCAATGAAATAAGATGAGGAACTAGATGGCGGAATGAAATTGCTTATGAGCGTTTCCAAGCATAAATCAACATAATCTCCATTTGACGCAGCCTGAACAAATAGTCAACACATGATCAGTAACTAACAATAGAAATGATAACCAAAAGAACCGGCAGCTATGACGCATAACTGACATACCAAGGAGACAATCAATCCAAGCAATGCATCCATTACATCAGTCCCGTAATTCCACAAGCTCATTCCAAATCTCTGAAGTTCAAACCCCTAGTGAGATATTTACAAATTGAACCAGAATATATGATTAACAAATAAGAGGCGAGAGAAAAAAAGCAGGATAAGATTATTACTTTTCAACGTAGAAACTGACAGAAACTTTCACTTTGGACCGCCAAAAATAATTCTAACACTTTATGATATACCAGGACCTAGTGTGCATAATATTCATACCTTCCTGACACCACAAACTGTGTATAATTTTCTTAAACCATTCCTGACAACCCAATAAATGGTATTTTTTGTATTTAAGCATTTCAATTTCTCTTTGCAAAAGGATATCCAGTAGTGCCAGCTGCTATTGTATGCTATTTGAGCTTGGTCAGCTAAGGGGAGTACCTTCGGTCTTTGACAGCTATGTTTGTTCATTCCAAATCACATATCACCAAGGCAACACCTTAAGTTCAATAAGCAACCACTTTGCCTTCACTAATTTTACTTTTTAGTAGTAGGAAATCATGCGTTGCACAATGTGTCCATTATATTGTAAAAGAAACTTTATTGATAATAAATAAAATAAGTTTTGTAAGACTTGTAAGTGTTGAAGTAATTTATGAAAGGTTTCATTGATAGCAGTGGGAGTTCTAAGAGCATTTGTGGTGTTCTAAAGTTTAAAAATTTATATATCAGTTGGAAGATGAACTTGATTGAATTTATTATTTAACTAATAGAGCTTAATCGAATTTTACTTAGAAAATTTAATATTTATTATTTTTTACTTTACTAGGAAAATGAACTTGAATTGAAATTAATAATAATGTATGATCAAATGAATTAAATTATGAAATTATAATAAATCATAGAACTTAACTATATTACAATAATTTGGAACCAATCCTTGGTAAACTAATCTCTAATGTAATCCAACAAAAAATTAACAAGTGTTCTTCACATGTCGTTGCCACATTCCGCCACATCATGGATTTGGTTCGTAACAAATTATTGGTTCTAGATCAAAAGTCATAGTAATAATAATATTATTATTATTGGATTCAGATAAACTAATTTAAAAATATTGGAATATTGAGAAAAAGTAAAACGTATAAAGAAAAACTTTTACTTTAAGAGCTTGTTCTTTGTAGCTTTATACAAAACAAAAAATTTATCAAATCAATACCAACCACATATTCTCCCCACCAAAAAAAAGAAAAAGGAAATTCATAGCTCCCAATAATCATTGTTTTACATTTCCACCACACATTTTCCTATAAATCTAACCCTCCTTTACGATAAAACTCCCAAGAACAAGCTAAATGCTTATGACAATCTTACAAAGGATATGTTTATAATTTGCTCTCACATGTTAACGCGTAGTAACGTTCATATTGAGATCTTTAATATGACACCCATATTAGATGTGTTTCAACTTCCAAATAGTATGATAATTATCAAAAGAATAAAAATAAGTGACACTCATTAAGCAATAAACAAGCAAACAAGGCACAAAACTATTAAAAAAGAAAAAGGAAAAAGCCCACCAAAGTGTGAATAGTGCCAATTAAAGTGGCTCTTTTAATTAGGTAGAGATGTCACTCTATAAAAACAACCCAGTACAAATGCAATTCTTCATTAATTCGGATATGAACTCCTAGTTAAAGACACATGAAATTGATCAGTGATTGACTTTGTTATACATTCCCCAGCTTCTCTAATTCAAGAAGAGCTCACCCTGAAAAATAAACCTAAAATGCAAGCATTTAACCGATTTGAGGTCTCTTTACTTAAGATGAGTATATATATTTATATGTCCTGAAAATAGTATTTCACACAGTCTTGATTCTTGAAATCTCATCAACCGATGGATTTGAATTTAAAGGTTTAAATTGAAAATAATTGCAGATGGCAAGTTTTAGTCGCACACGTCACTTGGAAACTCACAGCAGCAAGAAGAGACCGATGGTGAACAATGTGTATAAAAGAAACTGCTCCGGTCAGAGCCTTCAAGCATGTCTGCCACAAAATAACAAGACAAGCACATAAAATGGCTATTTAGCAATTTACTACGATAAACAAGATAGTATAACACAAAATCATCTCCATATTGTAGAATACCACAAGGGCTACGTCCTCAGGCGCTAGGCTATCTTTATGGTGCATCACTGCAACAAGCTGGTTTTACAAGTCACAGTCTCCCTATAATAGTAAATTTCAGAATCATTACTCCACCATTAAAAAGCATCCATACTCTAATCATACAATTTCAAAAGGAGCAAAAATCATCTTTCAATCGATCATAACCTGGACTGCAGCTTTGAGCGCATTCCTAACATGATAGCCTAGCTCGGTATCCGTGAAACTAAGCTCCTCCATATCAGGCAATACTTGCTCGGCAGCCAACTCTAGTCCCATTCTCCCGTTTTTGCTACCAGACCATCTACCACAGGGGTCTGAAGCAAGATATTAAAAAAAATTATCGAGCAGATAATAGATTATTATTAATTATTATTATAAATAAATAAATAACCACATCAAATTCAAGATGCAAATACCATCGACAGATTTGGAGGAAAAAAAAAAAAAAAGGAAGAAGAAGAACAGAATTAACCTATAAATATTCAGGTTCCGATTTCAGATGAAGAACAAGGAAAGATGGTTGTAAAATCACCGCAGCAAGGGCTAATATTTGGCGTACTTTTTATAAGGGGTTAATGGTGGAAATTCGGGCAAAATTCTGCAACTAAGGATTTCTTTTTTTGACGCTCTTCCGATCTCTCAAATTTTTATTTTATTTAATCTTTGGGTCTTCAATTTTCAGAAAACGGGTGACACGCACCCTAATAGTAAATTAATTCCGTTTGATTTAATAATAAATAAAAATACAAAATTATCATTCTATTGTTCTTAATTAAATTTTTTTAAACGTTGAAATTGGTTATTGTTATTATTATGCATTTATGCTAAATGAAAGAAAAGAATTGAAATATATATAATAGAGAAACATCCATTATTAATTAATATATAAATCAAGATAAACACCGCAATTTTCCCGTCATTTTTCTGCAGTGTCTATAATTATCGCACTCTTGCAGTAAATTGTAGCTTATCCCTGATTTTCCTTATATGTTATTTATTTTCGTATTTTAGACGCTTGCAAATTAAGTATTCAGTTTTCCTTATATTTGGATGGTTTTTCTCAATAATTCACCTTTTGGTTATTTTTTCTTAGTTATTTGTTTTATTTTCTTTACGTTGTCTTATTTTTAGACACGGCTTTATTTATATAACAATAACAAATTAGATTCTGATACTCTTGCTCAATAATTCACCTTTTATGGAGCAATAATTTTTTTAATGCCCTGAAAACATGTTTTATTTTCACGAGTTCATTATAATGGCAAATGAATCAATATAATTAGTATGAATAACATCTTTCCCATTCAGTTGAATCAGTGTAGTGTGGTCTGCAACCTTTCGGCCTATGTTTTATTCTTTTAGATTGCGTTTTAGATTTTTTTGTTTATTTAATTTATCTAAGCTAATTCAATTGGAATAGCTTAAATTCCTATTACAAGATTTAATACTAATTTTTAGAACATAAAATTTTTCTGCAACCTAAATATGCAATGAGTACTTTAGTCATACCGTAACTATATTTTTCTTCATCTATTATTTTCATGATATGTTAATAAACTTCATATATTATGTTACCTTATACCGAAATACTTTTATTGTCGTAACACAAGTATTTATTGGCTCTTATTTTCTATTTTGATTGCCTTAATAAATAATTCCACAAGATTATATTTTTTCTATCCTAACTTTATACAACATCCTTATTTCATTTCTGTATGTCAATTAATCATACCATCTATGATTTTTTTGCAAACATCATTTCTGTCTTACCGATGATCAATGGGTTATGTATATTAATACATGCATTAGAAATTAAATACATACAAATAAGAAGATTACATAATTGTCAAGAATTTTTTTGTGCCAACAAAATTTTTTTATTCTTTTGCGTGATTTTGCTTTCATTAACGTTGAAACCTATTCGTTTCGGCTAAGCAATCATCGTGGGTGGTAAAAACCATTTTTGTGAGTTCGTATGTGCGTGCTACACAATCTAAAATACATGCATAGATGTTTGATGATTTTGCATCATTTGAGTCCATGGCTTTTGCTGCAAAATAGTAATATGCATGAACGGAATAACTAGGATGACATTGTAGAGATTAGATGACTATTCAAAATGAAACATTTTGACATCTCTACTTTTAACTTTATATTATAATCTTTTATCCGTTTTTCTACCCGTACATCGCACGGGTACTATACTAGTAAATTTGAAAGAAAACGAAATGCAACAAAAAGAAAAATTATCTTCATTGTTCGTGTCTCAACTTTAGTTATTTTCTTTTGTAGATTTTTTTTTTTTTGGGTCAGTGCAAGGTTCAGATGGAAATGCAAGGGTTAATTTAGCAAATCGTCCCCAACCTTTAATTTAAGAACCGATTTCGTCCCCAACCTTTTTTAAGACACATCATAGCCCCCAACCTTTCAAAAATGCACACAAATCGTCCATATTGCTACTATTCCGACAAATTTTTATAAAAAAGACGATTATAACCGTATAAACATTTTAAACTTCTCTTAAAAATGTTTAAAAATAATAAAAAACCCCCCACCCCACCCCACCCACCCACCCACCCACCCCAAGTCTCTCTTGCTGCCGGCAGTACTACAGGCGGCCGACTGCTAGAATGGTCCATTCCGGCGGCCAAAAAGGGAGGTGAATCCCCCCATTTTGCTGTCATTTCTGCCGGAAATGGCAGCCAAATGGCTGCCAATTCCGGCAGAAATGGGGGTGAATCCCCCCCATTTTGCTACCATTTCCGGCAGCAAAATGGAGGGATTCACCCCCCATTTTACTGCATTTCTGGCAGCAAAATGCTGCCGGAAATGGCAACCAAATGGCTGCCATTTTCAGCAAAAAGGGGGCGTGAATCCCCCGTATTTTGCTGCCATTTATGGCAGCAAAATGATGCCGGAAATGGCAGCCAAATGGCTGCCAATTCTTGCTGCATTTCCGGCAGCAAAATGCTGTCGGAAATGGCTGCCATTTCTGGCAAAAATTGGGGGTGAATCCCCCCCATTTTGCTGCCATTTCTGACAACAAAATGCTGCCGGAAATGGCTGCCAATTCCGACGGAAATGGCCGCCAATTCCGACATAAATGGGGGGTGAATCCCCCCATTTTGCTGTCATTTCTGGCAACAAAATGGGGGGATTCACCCCACCTTTTTGGCCACCGGAATGAACCATCCGGCTGGGGTGGGGTGGGTTTTTTAGTTTTTTATTATTTTTAAACGTTTTTAAAAATAGTTTAAAATGTTTATGGGGGTATAATCTTCTTTTTTATAAAAATTTGGTGGAATAGTAGCAATAGGGACTATTTGTGTGCATTTTTGAAAGGTTGGGGGCTGTGGTATGTCTTAAAAAAGGTTGGGGACGAAACCAGTTCTTAACCTAAAGATTGAGGACGATTTGCGAAATTAACCTGAAAGGCAATTGCTATAGATTTTCCTCGAAATCCTCAATGGACTAATGAAACGGTGAATTCTACCCGTTGCCATTCACCTAAAAGCTGCCCTTGATATTATCTTGGATCCATATCCATATGCCAATACCTTTTTTCCTAGCCCAATCTCAGTTTTGGCCAAAAAAGAGCTCATTCTGTCATTCAAAATATTTGAGGATGAACACCATGAACTCGTCTACGACCCTATTCTGCTGAACGTACTCGAGGATTTCAGCATCAACTCCAAACTCAACCCTTTCCTTCCTAAGCGCCAGTTGGGGAGGCATATCCTTCTCAACAAGCTTGACAAAAAATGCGAGGCTTATCTTCTTTGTGTTTACCAATGCTCATGTGAATCGACTGGGGTACGAGAGCTTGCAAGCGGAGGATATTGATTTCATTCCATGAATAGATCCAGCGTTGTCTCCTAACGCGTGTTGTCTTGGCGTTCTGTTTGCTTATTTCTTATTGCTGTGTCTGGGCTTTCTTAGATCCGGGCGTTGATTCTGCTGTGTTTCTTCTTTATTGTTATGTTGAGTTTGTTTGTGTATTTCTTTTATTGCTTTCTTGTTTCTTGTTGTCCGGTTCATCGGCCCTTCTGTTGGGTTTTGCTTTATGGGCCTTAGTTTGTGTCTATCTTTTATTTTGTGTTATTGTTTCGTGTATTAGAACTTGTTTGAATTTCTTTATTTTTGCAATTTATAAAGAAAATTTATAATGAGTGGTGGAGATTTAATTAAAATTTGAAATGTGTGGTGATTATTGAGTAATTGTCAAATCAATAGTCAAATCATAGTAGGTGAATTTATAAAGGGAGAAAATAAAGGGGTTCAAACAACCCCTTAGTTGTTGTCGTTTTTGTGTTGTTGTGTTTGTCTTACCCCGTGTGGCTCCTGTGGAGTGTCTTGTAGCTCATTTTCTATCAATAACATTCGGTTTTCATTTAAAAAAAAAACCTTGGAAAATATAAAGAGGAGAAAGTATAAACCAAGACAAAAAGGTTTACCCATGAAAGTGCAAATGGCTTTTAAAAACTGAAAATAAAATTATGTTGTTATTAACTCAACAATTATATAAGTCAAGACCTTTGTAGTATAGTGCAATCCCTTGTTGGTTGTTTACACCCATGGTCAATGGTTCAATTCTCTTCCTATTCAATCCCTTTGTAATGTCACAAAAAAAAAAAAAAACAATTGTATAGTCACAACTAGTTATACCACCCATGCGGTGCACAGGAAATAATAGCTTTTTGAAGTTATATGATTCAAGAATAAAATAATTAATGGAACGGAATTGATAACATTATTATAAAAGATAAAAACATATAATAGTAAGATAGTGGATCGTTACAGGAATGGAATAAATAAAATGAATTTATAGTTGTATGAACAATATCTTGCATTGTGCTTTTTGGAACAACCGGTAGAATCTCCCAAAAATT
>CAVNYN010231110.1:0-50675 GCA_963692815.1 Nyctanthes arbor-tristis
GTTTCCTCACGAATTCACTAACGCAATTACAAGTTGATCAGGCTCATAAAAGGGAATTACATATCACAATAGAAAATAAGCACGCAATAACAATTAGAGTCATGAATGGGATTAACACAATCAAAACATATCTATTGCTTCATCGATTGTCTCAACAAGGAAAATTAGTTACGCAAAATAAATGATTTCATAACATAAGCATTCATAGGGTTCGAATACATGACCAGATTCTAGCAATAAAAGACGAAGAATAATGAAGGAAACGTTTGCACCAAACGAAAAACTTCGCTCTTCAATCTTCACGCCAACCCCGACTTCGATCTCCAAGCCCTTGCTCTAATCTCCTAGCCTTCAAGAATGAGTTTCTATGATAAATTTCCCTTTTTACCGAAGGGTTTTCGTTCTTTTATAGTTGGGGAGACCTTAGAACCCTAGAATGTGTCAAAAAGGGCCCGAAAACGCGTAAACGGCGTTCCCCCGATATGGGCCGCGGGTGGCCGCGGGTATGCAGCTCTTTGGTCCCTGCTTTGACTTTTTCTTGCGGAAACGGTCCTTTTCATCTTTTTCTTCACTTAAGCACGTCCCCAAACTTTTTGATCTATTCATCAGGGTCCCTGCTCTCTTTAAACATATCACAAATGATCTTCTCACCCGAACTCTCGAACAGTCCCATCTCGATGCTATTTCTTGAATGTAAAGCCTCAATTTGGTTCAAAAATCATTCTTTTTCCTTGTATCACTCCAATTTGAGCTTTTCACCTGTATGAACCATATCCACACAAATTAGGTAGAAATCTGTTCGGTTTCATGTAAAATTGCATAAGTTACGAGAAGTATTTTTGTATATAAAATACACTTATCACTTGTCAGAGTAGGGTGATTGAGAGAGTATAGTTGATTACCTGGTTGCATCTATACTTGAGTTAAGGAGTTAAAGTATCGAGCTAAAAAAAAAAGGATCAAATTGATCTCAATTTTTTCAATGAGAGAGACACAAAAGGGATAATGAAAAGGAAATTCCGTAGCCAGGGATCGAACTCGGATTCATATATATCATTTGAATCGCCAAAGTGCTATTGCGGACTTTAATTAATTTAGTGTTTCACGTGTAAATCTAAAAAATCATTATGACACCCGTCAATCTTTTGCAACCTTCATACTACTTTTTCCCACAAATTTTCAACAATTTACAGTTTCCAACTTTTATTAATAATTCTACACAAATTAGATCGGAAGAGCACACGTAGCTAGTGATATTTTTGTTTGGTTCTAACTTTGAATAATTTTGATATATGTACCTCATTTTACTTTACCTTTCAAAATTAGTCCATTACTGCTATAATATTAGTTTGATCGTGTTGCAACAAAGGAAATGTGAAAACTAGTTGGTTTGTGGTACTGATCTGTAATACATAATATTATCCAAGTTATTACAGCTAAATGTGGCACTCCTCTTTTCTTGCATTTGATTGTTGCTGCTTACATTGTCTTGAAAATATGTCTTTTTTGAGATGAATAAAGTTTCTCACATCATTACTCATTATGCCTGATTCATTCATATTATCGTAGGAAAAAAATGGGGGAGGGGGGGGTCGAATTGCTCTTAATTTTCAGTAAGAGAGATAAACAAAAGGGCAAATAAAAATGAAATTCCGCAGCCGGGGGTTGAACCCGGATTCAACATATTTGAATTGCCAAAGTGCTACTGCAGAGTTTTGGAAAAGAATGTCATGTCAAAAATTAATAAAGCAAATTGGAGGCAGTCTTTTACAAAAATTTAACAACTTAATCACAATTTCTATGCAATTAGTAAAAAATGTCAAAACTTTCAAGAACCAGAGTCGTCATTCTCAAATAAAAATGACAATAATGATAATACTGCATTATGATTTAATTATGCCAAAGATATATAATATTGTATTAATTACAATCTACTTGATAGAAGATGACAAGTACTAACTATGATGACCACAATTTTGAGAGGATTTGTTGTGGTGTTTTTATGTGATGAAGAAGTTGGATCGAAAAGAATGTGAGGGTGTGTAAATAGAATAATGATCTACTGCCAGATGCTTATATGACATGCCACACCACACCACAGTAAATGTATGTGTTCTTGCTTGAAATTATGAGTGGAAAAAGGTGATTAGCTGATCTAACATCAATGTGGATAAGAAAAAAGGTGAAAATTGCACGGTTAAGAGTGGAATGCCAAAATTGGCACGATAATTGATTGTGAATTTGATAAATTATCCAATATATGCATGTAGAACAAAAACAACACGGTCATGCGTTATTAGGAATGTTTGAAAATAATCTAATGTCAAATGTGTCACATAATGTCACCAGACGCTGATGTGACCTGCTAAATGGCTCGGACCTGACACACTAGTACAGTAGTACGAGACATTTGTAAAAGTTGTTCTAATAGCTGCAATTTTGAACTAATCAAATGCCGTTTTTTACTTTCTTGATTCTGCATAATTTATTATTTATTGTACTTAAAATCTTCAAGAAACAACGAAATTGAAGATGAAATAACTAACTAGTGAACGACAATTTCTAGCTCGAGGGTCTTGTGAAACGTCACGGCAGACGGTTCCTCAATCACGAAATTCATCCATGAATGCTTTGTGAAATTCTGTTAGCCGAGAAACAATGGTTGGTATTTTATCCTCTTGAGGTAATATTGTGCACCTGAAATGCCATTGTCCAGGCACCTACCAAGAAACACATGAAAAACAGCCATCACCCTTGGGCACTGAGAAGAACGACCAAAATGCTCTTTCGAACATCAAGCATAGTTCATTGAAGGAATTTAGAAATTTTGTAGTTGAAGCACATTAATCTCATCCATCAAAGATAAGGAGGAGAGGAAATGAAGAATGGGGAAGAAAAAGAAATGAATGAAAGAACTTCAGATTTGGTTTACGTTTTGGGAATGAAAGAAATGCTGTCAGAACAGCAAAAAAATCTTCTTGGTCAGGTAAACAGGCCATTTTCACGGATCACAAAATGTGTCTTACAAAGTGCTAAATCTTTTAAGGTTAATTTATCCCCTATAGTTGGATTATTTACCTGTCCAAAGCCGGAACCAGGAATAACAACTATTCCAGTGGCATAAAGGAGACAGCGAGCATAAAATGCATCTGGGGCAGTATTCACAGCTTTTGCTGCTTCAATAGCTTTCTTTGGCAGCTCAATACGGGGAAACACATACATTGCTCCTTCTGCCCTGTTGCATGTCACTCCTTCTAAACCATTCATTGCATCTTCCAATGTCTGAAGATTAAGGAATAAAAAAAGAAGTGAATAATGGAAGTAGAAAACAACGAAAGAGCTTGTTCCGGAGGGATTTTCTAATCATTTTTCCCAAACTCATTGAAAAAAAAAAAAGACCACCCAAGCCTAGTATGAAATTGATTCTTGGAGAATCAAAAATATTTTCAAACTTTATTCTGAACCACATATTTACTTTCCAGCCGCACATTCTCCCAAGAAGTCACTTCATACAGAATCAATTCTCACAATTAAAATCATACACCCTCTCATTCTTTGCAAAAATTATTTTTATGTACTCAAATCGCTTACTAAAATCTCTCCCAAACAAACAAAGAAGTGGCAAGCCATAGAAACGTCATATCAACTCAAAAGAAGTGGCGATTGATGGTCAATAGTCAAAACTTGTTTGCTCATTACGTACATCTTTAATCCAATACCCACAACGAAGTGAACTCTATAACCGCACCCTTTTCTACTTCTGCCTCTAACCAGCAAGGCACCCTTGTATACTTGACTATCCAAAGTTTACACACCACATTACATGAAAGTTGAAATATGTCTTGTGTAGTTTTATATGTAGCAAGTGGTTTGGTGGTCTTGCCAAACGAGTCCTATATTCCAATGTGCAGAATGAAGTTTTACAAGAGACTCTCCATGGGCCTCAAGCTAGTTAGTAATGAATATAAGCATCCCTCAGACGATTGGTATTGGTGTTTCAGGATTGGCACCCCGTAAAAAAACAGTTATCCACATTTTCTCGTCACATACCATATAACCAATTTATCAGTTAATTTAATGTTAAAGAAAGCCCAGTTTAGAGTCTTGAGTTTGACCTTTGCTCGCCTTGCTAGAGATGAAATGATTGCATCTTTTTCTGAACAATAAGACTCGTAGGATTCATCACCCACCTGCAGAAAATAGACAAAAGATTTATTAATTGTATTTGATAGGAGCCCAGAAGCAGAAGTTTGGTACCAAATGTTATTTCGATGTAGTACAAATATTTTTAATGCAAACAACAACTAATTGAAGGATGATATATTCCAATATGGACCTAATAGCACTCTAAATAATGGGTAACAGCAGTTGCTCAAATCAGCTGTGCCTCACAGTTTCCAATTATTTGAATCAAAGAATCTTATCACTAGTATTTCCTTCCAAATCTAACTTTGATTAATAAAGTCACAGTTATCTCTAGTTTAGCCACCACAAGGCCGATGTCTAGATTACTTGTTAATTCTTATTACTTTCCATTTAACTTCATGAATAAATATACATCCGTATAAATACAAAATCACTGTAAAAAGTACAATAATTATAAATTCTATTCTCCATAATTAGCTGATAGATTAAAACAAATTATACGAGATTCGTGAGCTTTCTCCTTTATTTGTTTAAACTAATCAAACTGCATCAACAATTTATTTATCTGAACTAAATGCATATTCATTAATCATTTATTTAATGAGTTCCATATACTCTTTTCAATTCCATTGAAGAATATTTTTTATTTCCATCAAGTGGATCTGGGGGAAAAAGCATCGTTCACAATAGTTTGACATGTTTTAAAGCAAGTTTAGATCCCAATAGATAAAACACATAAGATGTTGATTTAGTGTTTGGACCATTTGGATTGCATAAAGACCGGTAAGCTCAGCCATAGTCAGACAAGTATTTCAGAAAGACAGCAGTCCAAATGACAGGCCCTGTCCTCTTGAAACTGCATGTTATACTTTTGCTTTCTTTTCTTTATGCTGGCGTGATGGAGATGTAATAGCAACCAAAGAAAATGATAACAAACCTTAGGAGGGTTCATAACGAGGCTAGCAAGGATCTGACCAGATATGTTCGAGCATGTGTCCAGAGATGCCACTTTGTAAATTTGCTCCCTTATTTCAGGAGTAAAACCAGTAACTTCCATGTAACCCCCTCTCTTTCCACACTCTCCATAATACCCTAATGGATACTTCAGAAACTTATCAACTTTGAACTGGTCCCTTAAGGATTAACGTCATGTGAAAATCTGATCACTGTACCTTTAGATACAGACTGGAGAGACACTAAAGGTATACCTCCATCCCCGTACTCCATGCTTTTGGAGACTTTCTTAAAAGAATGGAACTTCTTGCCAGACACATAAACATTTTCCTGGTACACCTGTGTAGGACATCCAACACAGAGAAAGACCATTGTTTATGAAAGTTTTATAACGTACGAGGTCATATGGAGGCAGTATTTTCCAGTGTTGCAAAATTTACAAGGTGTGGCAAGGCGCCAAAACCAAGCGTTAAGCGTAGGTCAGTCCTTTAAAACACATGTATTTTCTCAGTTTTCAAAGAGAACAACTCCAGGTACCAGAAAATCTCCTAAGAATAACTAAAATAGCTCACTGATAGAATTCAGATTCTAGTGCTGTGCTTGGTGGGAGGGATTGGACAGTACCAGAAAGTATTAAAGAAAGAGGGGGGGGGGGAGTTAGAAAAAGAAAAAGAAAAAGAAAATAATACTAAGCAAAATCTTTTCTGGTTAGCTTACAGTCTTACTCTGTCCAGTTGTACATAAGCTTCACTAAAACAGTATGGTTACCTCATCTGCTAAAAGGACAAGCCCTTCCTTGTTGCAGAAGTCCACAATTTCTTGTTGGTTGCTCTCAGTCAGAACCTGTTCAGGCAAAATAAGAAATTCAAATGTAAAAAATAGGTCCTAGGAGCACAGGAAGAAGGGGATTTCAACAAAGTCATTAGCCCTGAATGTAATGAAAAGCTATCTTCCTAAGTCAGCTTTCTGATACCAAATGATTTCTCACCTGCCCTGTCGGATTGCCAGGATTTATTACAACCAAGGCCCTTACAGTGATGTCCATGGACTTGGCAGATTCCAACTGATTCTTGAGGTCAGAAATCTCCAACCCCCATCCTGTTTCTTCATCCAGATAATAAGGAACCTACAGTAAGGATGAGAATCTGACATGAGAACCTTCCTATCGGAAAACAGCCTAACATAATAGAAATTATGAACATCATTTGTGGGGCGTCACCTCCATCTATGCTTAGCTTATAGAAAATTTCAAGGAATATTAACGCAATTTAAAAAAAAAAAAAAAGTGACAGACAAATAGTTCTATAGTACGTCATACATACAAGAGAACCTCCATGCAGGGCAATTGAACCAGAATAAAGAGGGTACTGGGGAATGGGACAGAGAATACCATCCTTCTCTGACCTTATCAATAACTGCATAATAACATGAACCTGAGAAAAGGATTATGAATTCTTAATCAGTATTAGGAAATTCCTTCCCCCACCCCCCCTTCTTTTTCCCCCTGAATATCTTGTGTATAGAACTAGAAAGGTAACGTGTTTACAGCTGGGCTTGCACCATCTGTCAAGAAAATATCATTTGGATCAGCTGGATATCCATCACGAGCTTCAATACCAGAAGCAATTGTATCACGTAATCCTTTGATACCCTGATTTCATAAAATGATGAAAAGGAAAAAAAGAATAAAATAAAATGAAGGCTATGCTAAGGAGTTTCAATTAATTTTGCTAAAAGATTCAAAAGAAAGCATTATTACCTGGGGATGAGTGTATGCACCAGTTGCTCTTCCAGGAATTTGATCGAGGATCTGAGTTGCTCGTTTTACGGCATCAGAACTAAAAAATACATTAAATGCATACAGGAAGTGGATTCTAATTTTAAAAACAATTTTTTATTATTGACCAACTTAAAAGTCAGCAATGCTGCAAAGGATCGTCAATTCTTTATCTTTTCACCATCCATCTTGGAAAGTAAATGACAGCAGGAAAGTCCCGAAAGATAAAACTTCATTGAACCTAACTACAGAGTAGTGATGTCAATAGGAACCGTACATTACATGAAATTAACCTTCCCATGATGTGGCAATACCTAACACTGTGAAATCAAAATTTAGTGTTAAAAAGCGCGAAAACACAAGTTAAATCTGTAAAGACAGGGACATTTAAACGGTAAATACTTCAGAATTACATCTGGTACATCAGTACAGATTGGATAAAACATTGAGTACAATATACGTTTGGATCGAAAACGTATTTTCGATCCAAAATACATCAGTATTTAGTATAAAATACATCAGACTAGATTGGATGAATTATTTAGTTCAAAATAGAATGAACTGAAGGAGGTAGATGGCGTTAAGGAGGATAATATTAATTTATTTTCTTAGTAATAGGACAGCATGAATTTGAATTAGACTAGATAAGACACTTAGTGGAGATGATATTATTAGGATTAGAAGATATTGTTCTCCTTAGTCTGCTCCAATACCAATTATCTTATACTACCCATGGAATTCTTTCGTCTGATCTAATCTCATACAAAAACTACCATATATAATACAAGCATTTGAACTCTGGTTCTTCTTGCTCATTAAAATGTATAAGCTCTCTAATTCGGTTAAAGAACAACATATGCAATAATCAACGGAATAGATTGAAATTTTTGGTTTGAGATTTGAAATTTTGAGGAATGGTAACACATAATGGCCTACAGGTACTAGCTGAAACTTGGTTAATGAAACTAAGATAAAGATTTAACCATTCAATTAGAACAAGATGCAAAATTTTTGGGAACAGATTGCAACTAACATATGCATGTTCTTATATATCTATACATGCCCAAAGGAGGGCCTCATGGACATGTGGAGACAGCAAAAGGAACCAGTTGAATGCAAACTATTTATAATTTACACATACGGGACTTAAAAGGCAAAGTTTGTCAATAGAGTAATGGTTTCTTAATTTCTATTTCACAAGACAAAAGAATAATCAACGGCTTTTCACTAATTAATATACATGTGCTCAAAAGATAGCGGTAACTGAAAAGCAGGATACTGCACGAGTCCTTCATTGTCACACTCATTACATTATTTAACTTTTCTCGTTTTTGGTATGTTTACTTCACCCTCCTTTGGACCTGAAAATAATATATCAATTTTTCGGAAGTAAATTCTTATCCGGAAGTTTCCCTAGTATCTCTCTGGCATGTATCTAAGATGCCTCTTATGTGTTCTGAATGTATATATTCAGCAGGCTGCCCATATCAAGTCCATTGCACTTCAGATATTAAGAAAAAAGAAAAAGGAAAAATAGCATTTTGTGATCATGGACAACTCATATCTTGGCATTTGACTTAGATGCATGCTCATGAACAACACAAACACCATGGCCCAGGCAGAGAAACCATGCTTCCCGGTTAGAATTATATTGAATTTATATTAGGTAACAACTACACTAAACTCTAACTAAAAGCAACATTTATCAACTAATATATGACAATTCATTTATTTACACACCTAGGACATAGGGTGTTCTTACTACCCGTACATTGAAAATTATAAATACAGCATGTGAATGAGGTATATAGTGTACCTAAAACAAGCCCGTGTTTCAGCTCGGTCCAACATGGCAGGATGGCCACATAATGCAAGAACCTAAAGTGAAGGACACATCTGTTAGAAAGTTAGACCAGTATGAAATTCATGAGGGTCAGGAAGAGTATCGAGTATACCTCTCTAAAGAAAGTGATTGGCAGCTGACCCAGGGAATGGGGATTTCCAAGATTGCAGTACAGTAACTGCCAAAAACAAAGACAATGAGCATCACAGTAAAGTTATCCTTGATTTCCTGCTAGTCCATGGGCCAAAAGAGTGGACTAAAATTCATATATTGCTCCATTTTGTAAGGCCATAGTGAGGCAAAAATCTTCCGTTCATGAAACAGCCAAGAATGTGGTGACAGACTTTTCTGAAATGTGCATCAGATGCATTCCTATATGAAATTCGGTGACAGGTACTTAACCCAGAATCAACTGTATGACAATTTAGAGTCTTCCGAAAGCGCTCTAAAAAAGTGATTATAACCATTAAGTACTTAAAAACCTTTGTAGAAGTCATAAGCTCCTTGACATTATTTAGTAACTCACAAGTTAGACTTAATGAATGCTGATACAATGCTTATGGAAGACAATAGGGTTCAAGACTAGGAAAAGAGCACAATAGGCATCCTAAAGAAAGGCTGCGAAACAGTAATTTGTGAAACTCTACAAGCACTTAGCAAGTGAGCTTTATAAGCAATGCCAAACACTCTACTAAAGTTTGCAAGGACTTGCAGTTCTTACTTTCTTGAACTAATAAGAGATGTCAAAAATTCTCCAATGAGTTCAAAAGAACCAAAAGAGTTCACTAGTACATGTGCATAAGCTTCTATCTCACACGTAAGATTTATAATTTTATATGTAGATTTCATCTTCTTTGCCACAACAAATGCTGACCACAAGATATAATGACTAGCGTTTCAGTCAAAGTATATATTTCCTGAAGCATAATGTTAAACAGTAAATAAATATAATAAAAAAGGTACCTCATCAAACGGATGAGACCCTGGTTTCTCCTTCAACTCTTGCTGTAATCTCTGTTAACCGATATCATGTTACATTAAGTGACAAAGAAATGAATCCTATAACTCCTGACTATCAACACGAAAGATGTATAAAATGCAGTGAATGCATCGTCAAACCTGAGCAAGGGTAAAAGTTTCTCCCAGGACCGCATACTCGCATTTCAGAACCTGAAAAGAGTAAGAACTTGATCAGGTTAATCCTTCAACACTTTGGAAGGGTCATCAAACTTCAAAGAATGAAACATAATGCAATGTTGTATCAAGTCCATTAATGATTCAAATTGTTCACAGATATATAAGATTACATTACATCCTTTTTTTTTTTTGAAAGTAAGATTACATTACATCTTGAGTGAGAACAAAACTGTGTCTTCTACAAAGATTTCCATCACAACCAAAAGAAGGATAAAACAAGCAAAGAGTTGAAATGATAAAGAAAAAAACAAAAGCAAAACGATATTGAAAAGGAAAACCGATCCTACCCACTCCACCACCTACCAGAACGCCATACAAAAGCAACTTGTTGATGCAAAAAAAATTCAAAATCAAAGAAAAGCATCACCAATGCAAATGCTTGAACACGTATAATGATACTACAAAAAATCAGTCAGAACAAACAAAACGGCACGCACCCCTAACAGCTGTATAGCAAGGAAAAAAAATATGTAGTACTAATAGAATCCAGAAAATATTATGCTATCAAGACTCGCAGCCAGTTAAACAATAGTTTAAAAAAAAAGGATAAAACTTAAAACGTCAAAAAAAGTGAGGTATCAATACTGAAGAAAAAATCTCGCAGAACAGTTCAACAAGGGAGCAATTTACCTTAGGATTGATAGTATCAAGAGTGAGAGGAGGAGCTGACGAAGAACCAGAAGAATAATCAGGACTGGTGGTGGTCAAGAAACGTAAAGTAGGACTAGGAATAGCAACATCAAACTGGGTTTGAAACGATGAAAAAGGTGGGTTAACGCAATGCTGCAAATGCAATCCGCAAGCGTCGAAATTATTTCTTGTTCGGGTGATGAGATTTCTGGCTTTGTGAGCTACGAATCTCTGCATTGCAAATTAACCTCTTCCACGCAGACCCAATTTGAAGAATGTTCAGTAATCAAGGTGATTCTGATGAACGCTGACTCTGCAATTAACCCCACTATAATATAATAAATAATGACGCACCTCTCAGCGCTGCTTCTGCATTGCAATAAAGAAGATCCTCTCCGCATCTGATTTCACCAGTTTTGTAATGGTAAACTAAATTGTTAGTGAAATTGCTAGTTAACAAGTCATTAAAGTATCAACATTGATGATTTTAAAAAAGTTGTTAACTTTTATTGTTAAACAACAATTTTTACGTAAGACTAGAATTTAATATTTTTGAAAATTTCTTTTTTTATTTACTTAACAAAGTTTAACTAACGTCTTTTGAAGTTTAAGGTTTTTGTAATCCAGCTATATCTGTATTAATTGTTTATATCTTTAGTCAGGAGTTTTATTCCCTCATCTTACGTTCCACTTGTAATGTAAAAAATACTAATGTCATTTGTAAATAATAAGACTCACTTAAATTTGAGTAGATTTTAATGATTTTATTTAACATATACAATGTGACTCTTGTTAAATTTAATTTTTATGTGCGGAATTTAACAACAGTTTAGCAAAATGCGACATAGTAAAAAGTATATCTTAAATTGTTATTAAATACCACACGTTGAAGTTAAATTTAACAACTATTAAAGTGTCGTATTGGTTGTGTTAAAAAAATCATTAAAATCTATTCAAGTCCAAGTGAACCCTATTATTTTTTCAAAAGTTATACTGATCAAACTTTATTAAATAAATAAATATTTTTTTAAAAATTCTATTATCCACATTGATTTTGTTATATTTAACTATTCACATAAGCAATAAAATGAGTTTAGAAATTGTTAAATGTCATGTAAGAATGTTAAATTTGCTATTGATATTTAATACATTGGTGGTGTTAAACTAACTCTTATAATTTAACTAGTTAAAAATTAGTCATGACTAAATTAATTCAACTTACAAACAATATAAAAAATAAAGAAAATAAATATGATTAGTCACATGAGTTGTTTAAAATTACTGTTAACTTTAACAATAAAGTCAACAAGTTGTTGAAAAGATTCTTTTCAGAATTTCATTAGCACCACCAATGTAATTATATTTTAAAGTTGTTAACTAATAATCTTACTAACATCTTAATTTAACTCTCTCAATGTGGATACTCTTAACATGTTAAATTTTTTGTTAAAGTTAATAATTCACTACAAAAATTTCTTGTAAAAACTTTCTTAACACTACTAATGTAGGTATTTTTTGAGTTATTAACTAACAATTTTACTAACAACCTAATTTAACACTATCAGTGAGGCTGCAATATGGATGTTCTAAGAACATCCATATTGATAGTGTTAAAATTAACTATCTACATAAACAAAAAAATAGAGTTTTTAGTGATTGTTAAAGGACACCTAAGAGCATCAACATTAGATGTGTTAAACTAGGTGTTAGTAAAGTTATTAGTTAACAACTCAAATATATAATTACATTAATTATATTAATGAAGTTGTTAAAAAGAATCTTTTTAACAACTTCTGAACTTTATTGTTAAAGTTAACAATAATTTTAAAAACTCGTGTGACTAATCGTATTTCTTTTCCTTATTTTTATATTATTTTTAAGTTAAATTAATTTAATCATGACTCACTTTTAACTTCAAGTTAAATTATAAGAGTTAATTTAATACCACTAATGTGTTAGATATCAATAGCTAAATTTAATATTCTTACATGGCACTTAACAATTACTAAAACCCTACTTTATTGCTTATATAAATAGTTAAATCTAATAACACTAATGTAGATGCTCTAAGTATGTTAAATTTAACTATTAATTTATACCACATTAGTTATTTTAACTAAGATTGTTAAATTTAATCATCAATTCAATAATCAAACAGTCGGCCAACCTCAATTTAATTAAAATAAAAAGAAGAAATTATACCACATAAAGTGTTAAGTTTATTATTAACTTTAACAAAACTAACAACTTCTTAAAATAAATATTTTTAGTATCTGCTTTAACACCACTAATGTAGATTATTTTTTGAGTTGTTGATTAACTATCAATTACACTAACAATATATTTCAGCACTACCAATGTGAATACTCTAAAGTAGCTAAATTTAACACCACCAACATAGATTATTTTTTGAGTTGCTAATTAACTAACAATTACACTAATAATATAATTCAGCACTACCAATGTGAATACTCTAAAGTAGCTAAATTTAACTGATAACTTAATTTAATATTATCAATGTAGATGCTCTAAAGAAACTAACTTTAGCACTCCCCCCCCCCCGGGCAATAGATACGGTGAATGGTTGAATTAACAATTCTAACTTTTACTTTAGACTTTTAACTAAGACACCCAATATGAATGAATTAATCTGTTTGTGTATATATATTATGTAGATGATTTTACTGGTCTTGTATTTATTTAAATGTATTTAATTTCGTCTCTTTTGAAATTACAAACTTGAAAGTATATGTAAATTTAAGGGTGTGTGTCGACACCTCTTTGTAATTTATCTATATTATATTTAAAAAAAATCTACCAGTGTAATTTAATTTTGTTGCTTAAAAATATGATCAATTTAAGTTAGAAAATATAAAAAAAAAAAAAAAGTTGACTTTGTTTGGATAAATTTACGAAAAATATCGTACTCTCTTTGAACGCATAGAGTAGGAATAGTTTTTTGTTTGAATAAATTTGCGAAAAATGTCATACCCTCATTGAACACATAGAGTAGGAGTAATTTTAAAACCAATCGGCATTTTCTTAAGAAACTATGTACTTAAAAAAAATATAAACATAAACATAAAGCAAGTTTTCATGATACATATGTGATCAATTAAAAAAATGCATAATTAAATATTACATCACGTTCATGTTTGATACACTATCATTTCCATCTCTATTTGCTGAGGAATTTAATTTTATAGGCACCCATCGTATGTTGCAGTGCTCAGCTGAAAGTGTCTACCCTTCGATTGAAAATGTTATAAATAGTCGATCCATTGGCCAAAAAAAAGTAAAAAAGGGGAGCGAATACCTGCACATTCAGTGAGTGGGGCGTGCATGTGTGAAAATTGATCTACATAAAATTCCTTGCAAACAGAAAAATAATTTCGTGACTTTTGAGGTGATTCATGAGCCTTCGATAAAAAACGTGAAACATTGATAGAGATTTTGTGCACAATACGAGACACTATAATTCTCTATGTCACCTTTAATAACATGAATTCTTAATCACAGATCACACTTGATACTCCCATATAACGTGTGGACACCTAATAGTCCAAAAATTCTTGAGGGCCACTGAAATTCCAGGGACCATTTGACCAAATATATCATATGGACAACTTAACAGTCCAAATACTTTCGTGAAGAGACCTTCTGCTCCTAAGTCAAGACATGAGCTTTCTTGATGGTGACCTTGAGAATTTAGCTTAATCCACATATATATGCATAAAAAATATAAAGAAATCTTTTCACAAATTACTTTTTGTCTACTGATGATACTAAAAGTATCTACAGGAAAGTGACGTTAAACTTAAACTTCAAAAAAACACGATTCATGAAATGTAAACATCAAGGTTTGAAATAACATTCTAATGTAATATGAACGAGCTCGTCTGGAAGTTGTAGAAGGTAATGAAATGCAGTCCTATCTCACTCACTGTACTTGCTAAGAAATTTTGAAGAAGGAAAAAAGGGACACACAACTAACACTTTGATAGAAATACTAGTTCACTCACAATCCTCTCCATTCCATCTTTTATAGGCAGTTGTGCACGAGCATACAAGTGCCATAAATGACTTAAAACTGATTGCATGAATGTCTTTAGAAAGATTAAATAAAAGCATAATAGGAGTCCAACATAAAATTAAATCAGACTTAAATTGTTTTGGAAAAGAATAATCCACTACGAACTGTATTAAAATGGAATAATATGTAAAAATCAAAATTGAATCACACTATAACGGAATATAAAGAAAAAATCAGTATTAGAAATGAACAACCAAACTTAAACTGAAGTGATCAAAATTAAATTGTATTACAAAGGAATATAAAGGAATAATCAAATTTAGATAGTATTATAAAGAAAAAACCAAGTTTGGATTGGATTAATCTGGATTGAACCAGATTGTAAGGAATTCTATTGGTCGAAATAAATAGTCTTAGATTACGCCGACTTGGATTGGATTGGATTGGAAGTGCTTTTATCGCCTGAAATTCATTAAAGTCCTATTACCTGGACTTTAGACTGATTGATTAATATCGACGTATAATTCACGAGAGTTATTTTTAATAGCTTTCACTCACTAACGTTTGCTACGAATTTTCTTAAGGGATTTTGCGTAGAAATCTTTACCAATTTCCGGATATACATGTACGAATAACCAGCATCCTTCTGACAGACAGGGGTTAACAACTCCTATTATGACCCCTATGACCCTAACCTATTTGCCCCTTATCCCTTCAATGATTTAGGTGTTATTCACATTTTAAATACTAATAATTTATTGTTCCTCAATTATTATTGTTTTTTTCACACGTGACAATAATGTATGAAGTTAAAATTTTTGGGGTATTACAATGTGTGTATAAATTTTATACATTATATGTGTACAAATAGATCTACTCAATGTGGATGCTGTGTAGAGAACCAATTTCATGACCCAACGAGATGGACATGCGGTATAACATGGAGTAAATGTTAAATTTTTACGGGGAATTTCCGGAAATGACAAAATTTAATATAGTACAGTAAAAAATATCGCTTTTCATGATATGGACAAAAATGGCCATTTTTAATGGTGAAATACCGATTTTAATTTTTACACCTCTTGTTTTCTCAAATTTACAATGTCAAACCCAACTCCAAACATCAACACTAAATCAACTTTATACACAACCATTATCACAGAAGAGGCGAAAAAAATGTTAATACATAATCGCCACTCCTCATCCATTGAAGGCCACCGGTGGCGGCAATTCTTCCCATCCTCCATGGGTGCAGAGCGACCTCGATGGGGTGCCGCGACCTCCAGCACCAATGGGGACGACGGGGAGAAGAGAGAGGAGGATAGAGACGGGGAGAAGGCTAGGAGATGGTGGCTGAAGGTGGCAGCGGCTAAGGTTTTGGTGTGGTGAGGAAGGTAAACGGGGTAAGTTGTAAATTGAAGAAAGAATGAAAGGTATCGACGAGTGTCATTGTTTTCCAAATCTTTGAAAGGGGCCTTTTTGGAAAGCATAATACAAAGTTGGTCATTTTTTATATTTCCTCAACTTTTATTGAGCCACGAGCGAAGATAGTTCTACAAAAAAGCGGCTGGATTTTTATTTATTTATTTATTTATTATTATTAATTTTTACCAATACAAAATGACCTTTTGTGCAATTTGCTCTGATTTTAAAATTTTAATATCAATGTGCAGTATATAAAAGAAATTTGTAAAATACTGTAAACTTCTAAAATTAATTTTAATAGATATTTTTTTATTTACAGTAAAATAATTCCTTTCAAAAAAATTAAATTTCATAAATCATTTACAATTTAAAAAGAGAAAAGAAAAGAAAAGAAATGACAGATAATTCGGGAGTTGATTAGAAGAAATATTAACAATAATAATAAACAAAAAATTAATTTAATGTTAGACCAAAAGTAATACTTTAAGTGGTAAAGGGCAGTCCTTATTAAGATGAGATCTTGATTTCAAGCCTATGTTCCTTCTTAAAATTCCCAAAATTGTATTTAGAATTAATTTAAAGGTAATCATATTACTACTACAACAATTATAAGGGTAATTATATATACACAACAATTATAAGATAATTTCAAAGATACACCACCATTCATTTACAAATTTGACCCTAATGTCAGAAATTAAAAATTAAATTAGACCACATTTGTATGATTCTCTTTCTTCTTTCATGATATCAAGGAGCAACACCACAAACAACAATAAAAAAAACTCCAGCAACACCTTTCATTGCATTTTTTGCATTTGCCCTCCACCTTCTCTTTTCTATTTTATTACAATCTTTTTGTGTCTCCATCATGTTTCCCCTTCTGCCCGTCAACAAATAAAATGGTAGAAGTCATGCAAACCATAACCGATGCTGATCATAAACTCCAGAAACGAGTCAATCCATTTTGCAACGATAGGAACAAAAATTGAGAGAAAATAAAAGAAAATAATTGAGATATTACATGAAAATTTTCAATGAGGGAGTTGAGAGTTGGAGATTAACAATTAAATTCTTAAGAGAAAATTTTATTTTTTTTGAATAAGGATTTTGTGTATTATACTTGTGGTGTACTTAATAAAGAGAGGTGAAAAACAAATAGAATGTCTAGAATGTGGTGGTTATTCATGTCATCTTATTAATGTCTATTTTTGTAAGAAAAATGTGGCATAACATTTAAATTGTGTGGTGGTAATATAATTCCCGAAATTGTATTAAGAATTAATTTAATGTTAAATAGGGATATTAATGTAAAGTCAAGAAATAAAGGGCAAAATTTAAAGTCTAAAGTTCCTCCACCATCCTCACTTTTACATATAGTAGTGCCGATAGATAATAAGACATCATAGATCATGAACGGTTTTTTCAATATTTCATGACAGAGTTAAGTATTACAAATCAATGGAAAATTGATAAGTAGATATAACGGATTAGTACATAAATATTTTGGGAGTTTTATATCTATTTGTCTTATTTTTCACTGACCAATTGCCAAGAATACTGAATTTCTAATACTCTTGACCCATTTGAAATTTTTGAATAGGGCACATGATCTATTTAAATTGAAATTTTAGTACCCTACGAATTTGATAATTTATAAACCTATATAAGAGGATTTCAAATCATGCACTTGCAATGTATCATTTATACTTCCTTTAATGTTTCAGTTTAAGAAGCATATTCATTGGAATATCATGGATTGCTTTCTAATACAATTAGGGGAACTTTAGGGAGGGAAACATAGACTCGAACTCAAGATATTATCCTGGTAAATAATACTCTTTACCGTTTGAGCTATCACCTTTGGTTTTATCATAAACTGCTTTCCACAAAGCAAAAGAATTTAAAAATCAGGGTTTAAAATATAAAAAGTCAAAAAAGCCCCAATAGAATTTTGTAATGGGAACTTTCATATATAGAAGGCATGCAAGATTTTCTCCTTTATTTTCATTTTTTCCTCCTTTATTTTCTTTTATTTTTTTTCTTTTTTGGCTTTACCATATAGGAACAATTTATGATGAAAAGACTATAAAATTTCTCCATTCTTCAATCATGCTTTAATAATTCTTATTTATCAATACTAATACACATTGAAAAGAGGCATATAGAAAACCAAAAATCAACTAAATTGTTACAAGAAAAGTAAACGGCAAAAGATGAAAATTGACAAAGAAAATCAAAGAATTGAGAAAATAATAGATGTGAAAAGAATGATCGGAAGAGCAAAATTTATTTTGTAGTTGGTTATTTTGTAGTTGGAGATGATGTAATGATGATGTAATCAACTTTAATCTGGAAAATATTTTAGTACTTCAGGAAATCATGAGTAGTGGCTAATAAAAAATCCACATTTAGATTCACGGACCCCTAATTAGGTGTATAATTTGATCCTGAAACCTATGTATAGGTCCTTGATTAGTCAAGAGAGTACTAAGCATTGGATACTATTAAAGTATTGGAATTTTCCCGTTCAACCACTATATTGTTAGTCCGTCAACAGGGCTCACTCGAAAGAGAACAAAATAGTCCGAAATTCAATCCGTCCTGAACTCAATAGAACTTGCTCAAAATGAAACACAAATTTTATGGCAGTCAAATTCTACATATATTGAAAGATCCAGGGTGTCCAAAGTAATTTGCTTGCACTGATCTGAAAATGATAATAGTAATAATAAAAAGATTATAAAATGTAAAATATTAAAAAAAAGAGTTAATTTGAAAATTAAAAAATAAATAGATGAACAAACAGAGTTACAATTCGATCTCGCAAAGTGAAGCATGAAAAATTCGCCCCCATTGCCGCCTAAGTTTGCTAAAACTCCTCAATTGGTTAGAGAGAGATCAATTTTGCTTAATAATGAGCCTAGCAACTCATATTCAATTGAACATACTTTGATAGTAGACCAAAAAGACTTGTTCTAGTTGTAACAGCATCCATTACTATATTGTTTAACCCGAGTTTGACTCATCATCCTAACCCACTTAGTCCCCAAATTGTATTTTTTTTTTAAAAAAAAAAGGGAATAATTTGAAGGTAAAAACATCTTCCCTAGTACACTAACAACAACTTAATAGAGACCAAGAAGGCTTATCCTAGTGGTAGAGACACCCGTCACTTGTATATTAAACCAGTGTTCAAGTCATCTGTTCCTAGGCGGGAAAAAATACATACTTCCAGTTCTTCATTCATATTTTGCATTTAACTTTTACAAGAAGAATTACAGCACCGACATCTACTTAATCAACAATTTCTCCTTCCTCAAGTTCTTCCGCCATAAAGAAATAATCTGGATTAGTCTCCTCGATAAGATTCGGATACACATCAATCAAACCTTGCTCTAAGTCAAAGTTCATATCCTCCTCAGGAATACCGAATTCCTTGCCTATATAGTAGTCTCCACTTTTCCAAAAACTTGCATCATTATTACTGCATAATACTGGTTTGTCTTGCTGAACATTTCTCACCTCCAATGCACAATTTTCTGACTCTTTGAATTCCGCCTCAGTTACCATATTTTGATTTGAGCAGTTCATAAGATCTGAAATATGAGGATTGAAGGAGTCATTATCTTCAATTTCTTCTTCTCTGAAAGTAAGACCTCTAGGACTTGGACAATCATCATCAACAGGCTTGCTGTGCTCAACTTTATTAGGAATCACGTCACTTATAACTTCAAAATTACAGCTTTGTGAAGGTAGAAAAACATGGATAACAGGGTATTCCAAGATCTCTAAATTTGCCAATTGCTCACGCAGTGATGCCCTGATGTTTAACTTGCGATAAGGTGATTTGGATCCCTGGTCAAATATGACATATTTAGAATAAATCACCAGAATCATTAAATACACTCCCGCCCCCCCGGGGGGGGGGGTACAGTAATTTAAAACAAAAAAAAACTTTAAATGTCGTACATCATGCTACATCCATTGGCACCAATAGGGTATATCGATCAACTTGAATTTCATGTCAAAGATTGAACAAAAGAAAGTAAAATGTGGAAGCATATAACCTTTGGATATTTGCGGATGAAAAAATTGAGAGAATCAAGAGGCTCATCGCAAAATTGCTTCAACGGGTGATTCCAAGGACCAGCTTTGAGATGATTCTGAATCATGGATAATAGATCTGTATTTTCAGGAACTCTGCACCAAAAGAAATAGAAATTTGCATTCACTTCACAGGAAAAGGTAGAAACTAAAAATTATCACTGAAGAAAATGCAAAATTTCTCATTCAGATTGAAAAGTTCTTGCAAATACTTGAAGTTTAACTATCTGAAGAGCAATAAACTGCTGCTCAAAAAGTAGTTGACATTGACATATTGTGTGGTGGCAAAGTATACCCTGCAACTCTATGAAAGAATTAAATAATGGGAATACACATGCATTAGTCAATTAGGAAATTGTTTGATTTCATTCATCTTGGAAAATGACTGCATGATACTTAATCCTTGCTTGGTATATTTTCTCAATAAACAAAATAGTCAAAATAATGAAGGGATATCTATTAACTTGTTTAGGGAAGTAGTCTTTTTAAACTCTCTAAAGCTTATATCTTGACGTTGACTTAGATACGTCCATCGGAAGCCTCAAATTTGATACTTTGCTTTCCCTTTGCCAAAGCTTGTGCTTTAACAAGCTTAGGTGCACACGCTGGAGGCATAAATCTCAAATAATGAAAGGATAGGGGAGACAAATTGTAAAAGTCCTGCCTTGTACTCTGCAACTGAAGCTCAATCCTCCCCACCAATTAAAGTTGCAACTTTCTGTAACAGAGGACTCGTGACAAATTAGGGATGGCAAAATTCTACGCCCACCTGTTATTTGTTATTTATATTTTGAAATTAAAATCATTTCAATAAACAAATTATATATATTACCAAATAAATAAATAACCAAGTGGTGCGGGAAACAATGTAATTTAATACTGTACCTGTGGCTGTGTAAAGCCCTTTACCATTCCTGTAACAAATTGTTCCTAGTTTTTCCCCTTTCCCTATGTGTTGTTTTGATTCTTTTCTGCTTCATTGATCCATAGCCTAGGAGATCTTCTAGATTTTTAGCTCGACGAGTTAGCATCACCAGTTAGAAAGTCCAGGTTTCTATTTTTTCTACAATGAAGGCATACATCTAGCTGAAAATTATTTGTAAAATTACTGACATCAATAAAGTTTCGCTGTTGATTCTAGAAAGTGAGACGAACTTTCCTTTACTTAATGCTTCTGCTCCACTAGAAATCAACACTACATACAATCGTATCTATGAAGAAACTCACCCATGGTCAACTAACACAACATCCGTTGAATGGAACCGCCACTCGATTGTCCAAGATATAAATTTCTTCCTGAAAATGGTAACCAGTTAACAGCCTGTACAATTGAATTGAGCCGAAGTACAAATACATAAAAAAGAATTAATCAGAATAATTAAAGATCTTATGGAGCAATGAAGTTCATGAATTCGATAGTGCTTAAAAGCAGAAATCACTCAATACCAAAATTTTCATATTCCCTAGAAACGTGGAAGCAACACATCAACACGGAAGTCACTTGGACAATAAGAATATTACTCTTACAGAAGAATACAGCCTAGACAATTGCATTAGTTCCACCACAAGCAACGAAAACAAAGGGTATATTTCATTTATTCCCTGATATTTAGCTTACATCTTAACCAAGGTTGTAAAAGTTTCAAAAAAAGAAGGCCAGTTAGCCCCCTTAGTCAAGTCTCCACGAGGTAACGGTAAGCAATGCTTTTGAAATATTCTCTTTGTTTAAGTAATTAGTAATTGAATGCCATCTTAGTCTTGCTATTGTCCTCATTTCTTTCGTAATGAATATGGTCTGTTAAGTTACAGAAACTGAATTGCCATCTCATTCTCATGTTAGTGCAAATTATCATCACTATACAAACAATTTAACTATATTATTATGACCAGATGTTACAATATTTATCAGCTGTCAACCTAGAACACATTTTGATACTCTATGATAATGTCCCGACAATCGCTTTAAACTAAATTGTATTATTAATATCTTAAATTACACTCCCAGATTTCTCGTTCCATAATAAAGTCATTAGCACATCAGATATTCAAATCAACTTGTCAAAAGAAAGAAAAGAGGGAGAAAACAGGTTTATCAGTATAAATTTACAAAAGAGAAGAAAGTTTTTAAACAATAGTCACCTCCCAAATTTGATGTCCAGAAGTGAAGATTTCAAATTCTCAGTTTATTTACATGTTTCTTCAATCTGATGGTTTCAGGGCTCAATTTTTGGGTAGAAAAAATATTTTACCACTCCCCACTTAATTTTAATTGCAAGATTAACAGAGATAGTTCCATAATTTTGCAATATACTGAATATTATAAATATTTCAATAATCATCAATAAGCTTTCAAAACAGAGGAACTTGATCATATGAAAATGTCAATTCACCTGAAACTAATTTTAGGTTCAAGCAAAAACTCATGGATCCAAATGGAGGTCAACTATTCAGCTTTGTGCATGTTTAGAAGTCAAAACTGGCCCTTAATTAATTTTCTAACATAAATTGTTTATTGTTATCATTTGAGTGTTTTCAACACAGAAAACTGAAAACAATCAGGAGGATGAAAATAAATCCTTTAAAACACAAATAGAATGTGTTATTAGAATCTAATTATTAACAAGATGTACAAATTGGTGCTCAATATAATCTTTACCATCCTTAAGAAATGAAGAATGAGTTAGGGTGGGAATTACCTATTGTTGTAATAAGTTTGATTCATCTCTCTCTTTGACATTCCATTTGAAAGAAACATTAGTTTTGTCCTGCGGCTTGCAGCAGCACTCCGGAGACTTTTAAGGGGAAACGGAAGCCTAAAATAAGATTTGCCACATAACTTGGTTCTCATCCTCTGAGCAGATTCAGCAACCCTCTTCACACCCTCAAGCATATTATAATCTAGCATTAAGAAGAAGAAATTGCCAATTATTAATGTGATGTTAAAAACTTCAAACCAGAAAATCATTACTAACTTCACCAATGCGGTAACATATGACTTCATAGTCTTGTCACTGCAAGCATGGGAAGAAAACTAGAATGATTTACAAAATGCTAAAACAGGAATTGTTAACTTTGGAGGAAAAGAAAAAACTACATCCACTCAATTCAATACAATAATCTTGAAGATGTATGTAACCTCAACAAAAAGGTGAAACCAGATAAATTATTAGTTGTAATCACAAGCAGCTATATATATGCATGTGCGTATGCCAAATGACTTAAAAGGGGCCATTATTAAACAGGCGTGCACACAGGCACAAACAAAAACGTTTATAGTGTATATATGTGCATGCGTATGGTATTATAAACATCTACCAAGAGAAAGTCCAAGGTGAACCAAAAATTTGTAAAAGCCACCTGGATGCTGGAAATAGACAGCAGATACAATTGATATGCAAAGACATCAGCAAGACAGCTCACAGTTACAGTACACTACTAATATTATCAGAATAGCATCCGAAAATGGAGTCCAAAGATAAACTCTAAAAGGAGTTGATTATGAACCACAAACTCAAAATTTTCCGAAAAGAAAACAACAAAGAATTAATTTTAACATAGCAAGATTCAGACAAGACTATAACTCCAAAATCGAAATACTGTTTAAAAATATACCTGATAGAAGTATCTTGTCATTGAATTGAGAAAGGGGCACGAAATTTGTCAGTGACCTTTTGCCGGTACAGGCAGTGCGTTGTTTGTGAGCATTGACACAGGGGAGACTGCAGGTGCGGAGGGAGCATCCTGGGCACTTGTACTTTGACGGGTTTGCTTTACACTCTTCACATATCACTTTTTCTTTCTGATTTTGGGGGTCAGGGTTTGCGGTTGAGATTTTTGTTTCCTCCATTGCAATTCTGAAAGGATGCAAAAGGCTTAGGGTTTAAGATCACTGATGTATAGGTACAAAGAGCAGGACCGGCCCTGTGATTCCCCCCCCTCCCCCGACGTGGCAACAACTAGTTAACTTTTATCACGAAACAAAACATGTAAAGCCAAAAACACATATATCGAACACTAAATTAAAATAAATAAATAAATAAAAATATATTTTAAAAGATTATTATATTATCACCAAAATCCATTACAATGTCCCAAAAAGTTATCTAAACACCCACAAGTCTTGCATTTTTTAAGGCAAAAACACTAATCAAATGTTCACAATCTAATTATTCAACCATTTTTTCTCAATAGGCAACATGCCAAACCATTTAGTCCATAAGTACCAATACATTTAAGTCCATAAAGTTCATATCACTCAATTCATAACTATAAGTACCAACATTTTTTAAGCCCATGAGTTCACATCACTCAATTCATAATTCTCAAAGTGCAAATGGATTCAAGCAAATAGACCCCAGTTTTTTTCTTTAAACCATAAAAAATGAAAAATACAACCCAAATATAATTCTAGACAGTATCCTCTCTTCAATAAGCTGCACTTCTGTGCTTTAATGGTTGGACTGAAGTGGTGAAAATAGTTTAAACTCAAAGCCTCAACCAAATATCGTCTAACGTTCCCAGGTACAGTACATAGGTTCTCAAAATTTGCCAATATACTTCTCTGTCTCTTCCTATCCTATTGGTTCCTGCGTTAAAAATTCTCTTGAATTTCAAGAGGTTGTTATGCCATTCGTCCTCATAAGCATTTGGTATCATTTCAAACATATTAAAAATAAACTAAAAAAACTGAAAATTATCACAGTTAAACCCAACTCACATATCTTAATTCTTGAAAATAATTCAAAAAGGCACAAAACAAGTGAATGTGAAGAACACCAGCAATTTCCAAACGCCAATTAAGAATTAGGGGTTAGCTTACCCGAGGATTTGGAGTTTGGACCTTTGGAATTGGTTGGCTGCTCCGCTGCTGCGCGTGCGCAGGCAACTGCCGAGTGCCGACCGAATGGGAGACGACGACGAGAGGAGCGATCGGACGTCGGCCGTCACCAGTTCACATTTGTGTCTGACGACCGTTTGAGTTCGAAGGTTTTCTTTCGAGTTCGACTGTTCCAGCGGTTGATAACTTCCCTAGCTACAGCAAGTTCCGATTTATTTATTATGCCGGCGACAGTGCCCTACCGTCGCTCCGAAGAGGAAATGCAAAGACTAGAGATGTGGGGTTTTCGAGGGTTTATGGGGGGTCTTCACCCATCTTCTCCCAGCTTGACAGCCAACTTGGAAGCCGTGTCACCCACTATATCAAAACCACTAGGTGGTAGAAAATTTTCTAGACTGCTCTTAATATTAATACTAGTACTAGTATAGCATCTGTGTGATATGATGTACGAAGGATATAATTCAAAATCTATCTATTAAATAAGATATTTTAAAATTTGAAGTTTACTTTATAAATGAATAATACAACGAAAAATAATAATAATGTTGATATAACTACAAACAAATGTAATAAACAAAATTATATAAACTAATGTAATAATTTTTTTAAATGGCTCATTTGAATTGCATCTAAACATGTACAATAAGCTATTTACCTAATATTTGTTGTATTTGTTGTATGATAACTTTATGATAAATTGTAGTACAGGCCACCAACCTTTGTATCTATTTGTAATTTCCTCCCCAAACTTTAAATTTAGATTAATAGGCCCCCAAATTTGGATTAATAAGTATAACCTCAACCCAACTCAACCTGATTAGAAACCTTTATTATAAAATCCAACTGAACCCCGATGCAATAGAAAAGCAACGCAAGAATTACATTGGGCTAGGTAAGTTTTGCATCACTCTGTATCATATTTAATATTAAATTGAAGAAAGAAGTTACTTTACTCAGTAAAAGAAAAAGAATAAACCAATATTAAGAGCATATTTATTTGAGTAATGCTATTTGTCTAGACTGGAGGCCAGTCTCTAACCTAGTTGATATTACTATATTGGGGATGAGTGGAGATGCATAAATACATGTGAGTATTGATTTATTCAACAACCAATTAGGAAATAACAACTAGACTAGATACCGATCTCCAGTCTAGATAAATAGTATTATTCTATATATTTCATCATTTTGGTGCAACATCTTTAACTAAGATGGTGCAAATCCTACATTATATAAACTAATGTAATAATTTTTTGTAATGACTCATTTTAAATTGCAACTAAACACGTACAGTAAACTATTTACCTAATATTATAGTTCAAATTGTGCTTAAGTGATTAGAATACTTGTGTACCTAGTCAAAGGTCTCGGATTCGAATCATACATGTCTCTCCCTGAATTTCCCTCCCTCTCATGTCCCATATGTATAGGGATTAAAAAAAAAAAAACTATTTACCTAATATTTTCTGTGTAATAACTTTATAACAAATTATAACATAGGCCTCCTTTGCATCCTTTTTGTAATTTCCTCCCCATACTTTAAATTTAGACAAAGAGGCCTCCAACTTTAGATTAGTAAGTACAACATGAAGCCAACTCAAATTCGATTAGAAAAACTTTATCATAAAACCCAACTAAACCCAATGCAATAGAAAATCTATACATCGATTATGTTGGGCTAGACAGATTTGTGTCAATCTATTTCATAGAGTGACTTTATTGTAAAACGCAACTTGACTAGAAAAACTTTATCGTAAAACCCAACCCAATGCAATAGAAAATCAACGCAAGGATTAGGTTGGGTTAGGCAGGTTTTGTGTCACTCTATTCATATTTAATATTAAATTAAAGAAATGAGTTATTTTTTTTTTAAAAAATGGAGATACTTTACCCAATAAAAGAATAAGTCAATATTAAGAGCATATATATATATATCTAATAGATTTCACCGCTTTCATGCAACATCTTTAACTAAAATAATGCAAATCCTACACTATAGCAACTCATATCTAGCCCATTATATCAAATAAAAATGTTATCTATCTTTATCTATTTTATTAGTATTTAGCAATCAATTTAACTCACAAATAAATTTGACAATCTAAGGGAACAATATAGAAAGCGGGAAACGAAATCTAATTATTGTGTATTTACTTGAAATATACAATTTTGTTTTTAAAAAAAAAATTCAATAAGAGACTAACATATTTTTAAAGATGACAACCTAGAGATTGCAATTGTTTATATTTCAACACTAATTTTTTAAGAAAATACTTGTTGTAAGAGGGATTAACATTGAATATTGACCAAATGGATTGTTATTTGAATGGTAAAATATTGGCAAACTTAAAGAATGCATAGAATAATAACATTTACTATGACTATCATAAGAGATTAAAATATAAAATTTATTAAGATCACATAAATTCTGAAACAGGTCTTTAAATGAAATATTTGATGTTGAATTGGTTAGTTTGCTTTTATTGAATACAATGTAATATTTCTTTAGTTTGGGGACCTTTGATCCTTTTTATAATTTTTTTTTGTGCTATACATTCTAAAGTACGAACTTGCTTCAAGGTATTTTCGGATGTGAAATCATTATCTCCATGCTTATACAGCGAATAACTCATGATGTGATTAAAGAACTTAATTTAAGTATCATAGTATTACAGGAAATGTTAGACGTAGTACATATGTAACCTACTAAAATTTAGAATTTACATTTGTTAGTGGGTTTGCCTTTCATTGTTTCTTTTAAGAAGAAATATATTAAGTTAACTAAAATTAGATACAAATAAGAAAAAATTATAGTGTTGTGAAACCCATATATAGCACATTAATTAATTTATTCCTTTTACATTTAGGCAAATGGTGTTGTCCAATTTTTTTAGTATCCAATCAATGTGTAGACTAATTATGTGATAAATTGGTCAATTAATATATTGGTGAATCCTATGTCAGCATATTGAACTCTTAATTTATTTATTAGAGTGAACTCCCTAAATATATTTTTTTGTTGAATTTGCCAGTTATTCCAAAATCTTCATGTGGATTGATCGTGAAAATCGCATGAATAAAAATGATTATGTGCAGTTGATTTAGGGTTAGAAATTGAAAGTCTATAGATGGAAATATTAAATCAAAATGCAAGAAAACAATGAATTTAGGAAGGATTGAAGAATATTGGAACAAAAAGAAGGAAACTTGGAGCAAGGATACGGGAGAGAGCAAAAAAAAAAAAAAGGATATTAATTTAGTCTAAGAAGACAATAAGATAGATGTGGTAAAATATGACGGTTTTCACAATGTAGATGTACTCATAGACACTGCAAAAAAAAGGCTCAAATAGTGGTACCTATAGGCATAGCTACCTTTGATTTAAGAATACATATACTAATATTCACATCCCTGCGATGCACGGGTAAATATACCGGAAAAAGTTTAAAGATATAAGCTAGATAATGATAGAAATTAATTACACACGTGACAAACCTTAAAGGCCATGAATAATTACCACCGCTGTAAATGGGATGTATTTAAAAAGAAAAATTGCTCTCGTTAAAAGTATGGCGAGTTTAATAAATTAGAGATTTAATAATAAATAATATTTTATAAATATTAAAGTAGAATACAAAAATCTATCATCCACATCTATCCGAAGGAGATAATGTTAATTCAGTAGCTTGTAAAGGCGACAATAATTTAAATAAATACTTTAGCAATAAAATAAAATTTGACACAAGATAAAACATTATAGAAGTGTTTAGAGAGGGGGGAGAGAGAGCACAAGGATTAAACGTGGTCGCTACACTTTTATATAATTAGTAATTGAATGATATAAACCAACAAGTTGTATATTTCATGCAAACAAAACAAATTAGACATCATTATAAAAACGTAAAATCTCCCATGATAAATACATTAAGAGAAATTAGTATTTATTTTTATTTCAAGCACCAAGTCAAGAAAGTGGATGAAAGTAGGATAGATATAAAGCATTACCAAATAATAAATCTGACAACAAATGAGAGAAACTTTTGACTTCCACACCTCTTCATTTCTCAATATGCTATATAAGCCCCTATAAATCAATAAAACTATATGAATTGTTTAATGCAGCAATGGGCTAACATTCTTAAATAGAACCCATAATATGGGTTCAATTTGAAATTCATATTACAAATGAAGAGGTGCATAAAATCCACCTATCTAATGTCAACTAACAGAGCATGTTTGGCAAAGCCTAAAGAAGCTTATTTTGAGCAAATCTGCTCATAAGAAACAAAGCAAATGTTTTTAAAAGTATTATTATTTTATTGATGGAAATCAGGAGTAAATAATTGTTTTTTAAAAAAAAAGAGATACATGAAGTAAAAAGTTACAAAATGCAGTACTTTGGTTTGAAAATTGCACGTTATGGACTTAAAGTATGCCAAAGTAATTCTCAACACACACACACTCAATTACTTATATTCACACACTTAAAACGGTTCATATGCATATTTTCAAATTTTTGGGACACGTGATATGCTGTTAAGCTACTTTTTAGACACAATAAATTAAGTGATTTAGTGGGTTTTTGTTAATGACTATAATAAATAGACCTTAAGGAAAAGAAAGAGACTGGAAGAAAATGGGATTTTTTTTTTAAGAAAAGGGAAAAGGTTGGCGGAGCTGGAAATAGAGTGCAATTTTGGCATTTTATATTCCATTCAGTATAAAGTAAACACTGATGTTCTAACTTAAATCACGACTCCCTACACCAATCAATTAACAAAACCGAGTAATATAAAGTATGTTCCCCCTTGAAGATCTTATTGATAAGATTTATTTAACTAAAAAAAGCATATATCACACTAAACTATAAGAAATTGCACAGAAGTATGTTAAAAATCTCATCTAATAAATGAATTAAACTTAGACATGGAGTTATTTGTGCTAAACATCCAATAAGCATGTATCACAGTTAATTAGGAAAAAAAGCCCTACAGGCCATAGTAATTCTCAACACTCAAACTTGTGTTCTAACTTAAATTGCGACTCCTAAGACACATATTATCAGATAACTTACCAATGTCATTATTTACATCTCTTAAGACACATAGAGTAAAAAGTGACAATTCCAGTACTTTGGTTTAAACATTTCACGAAACAAAACATCAGCAAACCAAAGAAAATAAAAAATAAAAATAAAAAAGGAAATCAATGCGTTGTAATCGAATAGAAATAGTGGTTCATGCTATTAAGCAATAAAAATTAGAACGCACAAGACACTTACCTCTTTGTCAACAAAAATAAATTCCAAGCTACGGTCACCCTCCTCATATGTAGCCATCCATTTTCCCGCGCAATGGATTCTCATACTCCAGTCCATCCTCTTCCTGGTGATGTTTTGGCTGATGGTTGATTGAACCATTTTTGATACCCGAACTCGAGAGTGAAAAAGATAAATTAGGTTACAATTAAATGACCAAACTGAAGATAAAAGAAAGCAATATATAGTTTCAATGTTACCCAAGGTTGAAAATAAAACGTACAAATTTTGGAAGCTACCAAACACTTGGAGGTTTAAAACCTCCTAAAAGATAAATTTGGTCAATTTTGCAAGATAGGTACGTAGAGATTAATCTGGGAGATTTTGGAAGATATTGAAGGTGACCTTGAGATTATCAAGAATTTGCAATATAATTCCTAAGAAATATATTGATTTCATGAGTATCTCCTCTTGTAGCGATTTGGATGTTGAAGAGAGAGAAAAGGACTCTTGGAAGCGTGAAATCGGGTTGAAGAGAGAGAAACGGAAGGGCTATTGGAGGCGTGAAATTGGGATTAAATGAAAATGCGTGGGTAATGAGGTATAGGTTGCTGAAGAGAGAGAAATGGAAGGAGAAGCGTGAAATTGGGTTAAACGAAAACACGTATAAAAAAATAAAAATCGTAGTTAAGTGACAGGCAGTGACATCAGCAAGAATTAGGTGGGAAAACATGGGTTAGACTACTCTTGATTTAGGATTATATAGATATAATTAGATAATAAATTTTTCAAAAGAAGTTTTGTGATAAAACTTCTCACCTTAGATGGCATATATAAATATACACAATGTGTATTTCAAATAGATGTGATGTGCATCCATGGGGAGGTTTGAGGTTTTGGAAAGGAACTAAATAATAATAATCTATATATTAATAATAAGAGAAGTTTGTCTAGCATGATTTGTCCCGCTGATAGTCTAGCTTCATAAGGATTTTGATGATGTCATAATGACGTTATCTATGAAATTATATATTTTTATTTTTTCCTAAATTATCTTCTTTGCTGTATCTTCTTTATCTTTTCCTTTTCGAAATTTATATTAATCAAATCCATTTTTTAATTTTTGTTAATTTCTTCTTTTGCCTTATCCTCTAATCTTCATCCAATTAAGGCTTTAATCTTACTGTAAAAATCCAAATCTTCAAATATTTCCCTTCTCTTATTTTTGATTGTTGATTTGAATTATTTTTCTTTTTATTTCCTTAATCCCTTTTCATGATTTCTACTTTTAGGTTTTTGGCGTAAGGCTTTTTTTCTTAACTCTTTACATATTTTTAATTTTTTTGAATTAATTTTTTAAGAATATTTGAATTAATATTTTTTATGTTTTCTTAATTAGTCATTTTTCTTGACTTAAAATTAAAAATCAAGAAAAGGGATACATTGCAATTGCAGATTTCAATTGGGTTTTGTGTTATGCTTAGGTTTGAATTGCACTTTTAGTTTGGATTACCGTTCTACCACTTGCGTCATGGAAAATTTTTTCCCCTTTTTTAACAATTTACCTTATTTTACTTTATTTTTTACCATTCATCTTTCAACAATTGATTATTTTATACATATGAATTAAAATTATGAATCTCTCTTCTTCTCTCTCCCTCTCAATCACACATACACATATGCTACTCTTGCTAGAAATATTATAATAAACATTTGAAATTTTTTAAAACATGCTTCAATAATTCTTGAATTGATTCTTTTCAAAAAAAAGAAAAACAATTCTAAATTAGCCTGCTTTATATATTTTAAATATATGAAAGGTCAAATTTGACGGACTATGGTTTCATTTGTTTTTTTTTCTTTTTTTTTTTGTAAGCATAGTTAAATAAATTGTACATTCCCACTATTGGTTTTGTGGAAATTAATTAATCATACTTATATTATATTTTGTGGAAGTTTAACAGAAAATTGGTTGCTAATTCTATATTATCGTTTTTTTTGGAAGTATAGTTACTTTAATATTTATTTTTTAGTTAAAAATAATTAAAAATACAATCAGAATAAATTTTTTTCCTTCAACAGATAAGAAAGAAACTTTCAAGTTGAGTATTATATTGGAAAAATGATCCAGACTTCGTCTTTCTTTTCTGCCCTAATTTTTTTAATTCATGTTGTTATGCTCGTGCAACGCATGTTGTGAAAAATCTAGTAATAATAATAAGACTAGCATACTGTTTTGTGGGTATAGATGCCAATGGTAATTGGAATTCAACAAAAGGACAGAGAAAGATGGTTGGAAATTGGAATTGGAATAGAATAATGGCAATAAGGACGGAGAAACCGCCAGCTTGGAAGGAGAAACCCTCCCTTTACAATTAAGATCAACAAGAAGTGGAAATGTCCCAATTAATCAATTAAGTCCCGTGTAACAATTTCTCAATTTTATATTTGCTTGAAAATACACGTGCCAATACATATTAAATATTAATAGTAGAGTATTGAATATCCAATACTCTTAGAGTACTAAAAAAAGAAATAGTGGGAGTCACTAAAAATGATTTTAAACATCTTATGACCTTCTTCTTACCTGTGAAGACTAAAAATGATATAGCATCATATGTATAGTTCAATATGGTGTCATACGACTGATACACACTATAACACCCCGCCCCTAAAAATATAATATTTTATTCAACACAGCGGAATAGAGTGATTTATCCCGATAAAATCGACATGACTTGCTCATAAAATCTATTAAATGAACTGATACTCTCATACACGATCAACCAATCACACAGGGCTTGTGCCCTACCTATAAAACATCCCATGAGCTCAACATAAATAAGATCTGTTAATATATATATATATATAGTGCACACATGTCTTGTTCCCATGAATATAGCTTGTCTCTGTGTGTGTGTGTGTATCGCTCATACTTTGTAGCCAAAGACTTACTATGCCTTGACCATTGCTAAAGACTTGCCAATATCAATAGGTAAGGCCTGACTATATATCAATACAGGACGACTGGACCCTCAATATTGCGTCCACTATATATCCTCAGTCTGTCGAGTCGCTGGACACCAACACTGTGTCCAAAATATGTACCTAGACAGCCACCGACTGAGCCCGCAACACTCACGAGGAGTACACTGCCCCTAAGTAGTATATTTACCTAAATGGCTATATAAGTGAGTGAATTATATAGGAACCTCATGCAAATCATCTATTGCATCACTAACCCTCAGCTCGTCTCCCTTCTGGTGGCCGATAATATCATGACATAGTCCACACTTATGCTTGTTATCTATATACCCAATGAATGCATATATGACGTGCAACACATTATGTACAGCATAATAACAACAATCTACTAATGCATAAGACTAAATATACATCATTCACGCATCACACGTAGGAAGCATATATTTAATAAATTAAGTTTTTTACTGTATGTAGAGTTATTATATTTACCCATATTAGTCACAAAATTTAAATAACTAGCTCCTACATTTTATAAATTACCATCTAAGAAAAAGTATAAAGAATAATAATAAAATAGAAATAATATTATTTTACGGTCAACCGCAATACCTGCAGTCGACCAAACGTTGAAACTTTTCAACCTTTGGTTCACAGCATCTTTAGTCGAGCACAAATGTTGTGGTCAACCGGATATTATGAAATACAACATCCCTTGTCATTGTGTAGTTTACCGAATTAAAATTTCTGTCGACCACAAATACTGCTGGTCGACCACTAGAAAGAGAGTATTTTCTGATAACATACCGTGAGAGTTTTTTAATATTCATACAAATATTTATATTTTTGACCCCTATTTATGGTTTTTCACCCTAACGTCAATTTCGCAATTATCCTTCACGGATAATCGTCCTCTTAAAAATAAATAAAAATCAGATACTACACTCTATTTTATTCCTAAAAATTTTGGAAAAATCTCAAATGACTATAAAATTATTTTTAATTAAATGAAATTTTTGAGCATTACAAACCAAGCTTTGTACTATAGATAGAGTTATTGTATTTATTGCGTCTTTATGGTTGACGTAGTTTCTTTATACTATAAATTTATGTACTAACAGTGTGGACCCTTGGAAGTTCAAGGAAGGTATGATTGACATACTCTATGCTATATCAATTTTATCGGAGTAAATTATTCTATTCTACTGTGCTGAATAAAATACTATATTTTTTATAGGCAGAGCGTTACACACGTCACATGATTGTATGACACTATATATTTCTAGAATGGAGCTACATTATGACAAGACTTCATTGACCTTGTACCAACTGAGTTGTGATTACGACAAGAGTTGTAATCTTTGAACAAACACACATACAAAAAATCTAACAAAACTGACACATGGCACAATTTTTTTAACACATCACATCATTTTTATATCAGCACTTATCACATAACCCATATGTCAATTTTGTCTCTTTTTTTGTCCCTCTTTTTGTCTAACTAGAATTTTCTTTACGAAAATGGTAATTTTCACTTTACCTTTCCAACTTTTCAATATTTATACAATCATATCCCAATTACTTATTTCTAATTTTATGGGTCCTTAATCTTTAAAGAAATCTCTTCCAAGTCCCATGACAGATTCCATCTTGTTTCTCCACTAAACTATGTGCGTGTGATCCAACATGGCAAATTACCTCGGGGTATTTTATAGTTAATTGACACAGTCTAACCTTAACCTTTCATGTTATTATGGAATTTTACTTTAACATTTTAAGCTTGGTAATTTCAACCTCAAGTCTCATATTTTTTGTGCAATTATACTTAAAAAGATAATAATACACTCAAATTCTTATTAATTAAAAATTAGTAAATATATAACAAATAAATAGAGTAAATATGTCACATTAACAAATTTTAAATTTTAATCTTTCTATTTGAAACACTATCAAATCATATTATATGTAATGGTAGGAAAAAAGTCTAATTTGCCCCGAACTCAATTGAGACCCCCTTGAATGGAGAAGTAATTCTGATTCCCAATTCTGTAGAGTAGAATAGATATGCATTGATCTATCTACAATGACTTTTTAATTAAAATAATAAAAAATATAAAATAAACGAAAAAATTTTAAAAATGAAAAAAATATAGATCGAAAAGTCAATTCACATCACCTAACCAGCACATTGATTTGCTCCAACCTGTAATGCTTTATGCAGATTGTGGAGCAGATCAATCTACCACACTCTCATATCTAAATTCTCATTAGTTGATTTTTTTAAAATATAATCAAAACATGTTTTTTTATTTTTTTTATCTATTTTCTTAATATCAGATTTTTAGTTGAATTAGAATTTAACAATATTATAATAATCTTTTTAAATTAAAAAGAATGATTGTGCCAAAAAAAAAAAAGGTGAGATTTGAAGTTACTATTGTCAAGTTTCAAAGGTTGGAGTTGCATTATACACTAATGTGAAATGATAGGCTTAGATAGTAACAATTAGTCATTCTATGTATCTTCTCCGAGTTTTGGACCCCCACCCCCCAAGACCATTCTCAAAAAGATTAAAGGCCATTGCGCAAATTTCTTTTAGGGAGACAAGCAGGAACATAAGAAGATTTATTGGAGTAAATGGAAGAATTTGTGTTTACCTAAACTTCAAGGTTGATTAGAAGGCTGGTACCTTTAATCCAACGCTTTGGCGCAAAACTTTGGTGGAGATTTATTCGGTGGCCAAATAGTTTTAGAACAAGTTTTAAGTGGAGAAAATAAATGTAAATGAAAGTTTCCAACAATTGGTTCCATAAATCTACTCTTGATCTCTTTCATCAAATTGAAAAACCAAGATTTATACGCAAATAATTCTCTCCTATAGCATTCTTTGATTGTAATTGGACTAATTAACCATTTCAAACGCTTTGGGGAAAAAAATCAAACATATCACTTCTCTTACTAAACTAATCAAACATTTTCTTTGGTTTGATGATTTATTTTGAAGAAAATGATGCATCATTTCTAGAAATATCCACTAAAAAATAATCTCTAGACTAAACTAGAGTATCTAGTTCAATGTGGATAATTACTAGATAAATTGTATTAAAAAGGAAAGATCTAGAATGTGAAGGAAAGAAAGAAAGAAATAAAGAAATAAAAAAATAATTATAAAAAAAATATGCCTTGTAAAGTCGGTGGAAGTCCACTGACATCACATGCCTATAAATAGGCCCAATAAAGTGCAATTTGGAATAAGAAAATTGTAATGAAATTTTGAGAGAAAACTTGAGGTTTGAGTGGAAAATTTGAGAGAAAAAACTTGTATGAAAAGTTGTTTGAAAATTTTGAGTGAAATTTTTGTGTGAAAAATTACTTCTCACTAAATATTAAAAATTTTTCATCCGTTGATCCTCTACTCAATCCCACTTCCCATACTTCCAATTACTACTACACTAATCCCAAAAAAACCAACAAGTGGTATCAGAGCTTTGTTCGAGAAATATTGGGGGCAAGTTGAAAATATGGCCAACGCATTTTGCACATCAATTCCAATCCCTATCTTCCTAGGGGATAACTATGATTATTGGTCGATCAAGATGAAGACCTACTTTTGTGCCCAAAATTTATGGGATATTGTCAGTACTGGGTATATACTATTCCAGACGACATTTTCTCATTAACTGCGGCACAAAAGAAAGAATTTAAAGAAAATCAACAGAAGGATGCTATGGCCCTCTTTTCTCCACAAATGACTTGACAAATGACTATTTCTCGAGGATTATGGGATGTGAAAGTGCTAAGAAAGCTTGGGATAAATTGAAGGAAGAGTTCAAGTGAAGTGATAAGGTATGTACTTGCAAACTCCAAACTCTAAGGAGGAAATTTGAAAATCTAAAAATGAAAGATTTTGAGACTGCAAAACAATATTATTCTAGAATTGATGAAATCCTACGGAGAAGAAATTTCTGAAAAGAAAATTGTCAGGAAAATTTTAATTACTTGCACAGAAAAATATGATTTAATTATTGCAACTATAGAAGAATCAAATGATATAGAAATATTAACAGCTGTCAAATTAATAGGATTACTAGAGGCTCATGAACAAAGATTAGAAATGCGACAAGAGGTTGAATTGGAACATGCCTTTTAGTTTAAAATTAACATGCAGTCTCAGAGATTTAAAGAAATTGGGAAGAATTTTAAAGAATATTCTAGAAATAGAATTGAAAATGAAATGAATGATAGTAATGGCAAGTTCCTTCCTTGTGGGATCTGCAAAAGAAGAAATCACTTGGAAAAATATTGTTGGTACAAGGGTAAAAATCAATACAGATATTGCAAAAGATTTGGACATAAAGAAAAATATTGTCGTTACAAAAAGAATTATCGAGCTAATTTTTCTGAAGAAAATGACTCACAGGGGTCTGTTTTTCTATGCCTCCTATAAAAACACCATAAAAGAAAAATGAGATACTTGGTACATAGATAGTGACTGTGATAATCATATGACAAAATATGAAAAATATTTTTCTGCTGCCTGAAAAAAATAAAAACAAAAATAAAGATTGGGAATGGTGAATATGCTGAAGCAATAGGCAAAAGTACTATTGCTATTGAAACAAAAAAAGGAAAAATGTATATCAAGGATGTGATGCTAGTCCTAAGTATTGACCAAAATCTATTAAGTGTTGGTCAAATGATGGAAAAAGGATATGCAGTACACTTTGAGGAGAACTATTGCATAATTTATGACAAACTAGATAAATCCCTCATGATTGCAAAAATCAAGAAGGAAGATCGATGTTTTCCTATCCAAATAAAATACTCTACTGGAGATATCAGCTACACTTGATACACAAGCCAAGCAAGGCAGAACAAAAAATCAATACTTCTACAAAGGCACTACTGCAAGCCAAGTTCAAGGCACAAGGAGACACGGTTGGAGTAATCGAAATGAGCACCAAGGAGGAGTGAAGAAAATGGTGCATCATTTCTAGAAATATCCACTAAAAAATAATCTCTAGACTAAACTAGAGTTTCTAGTCCAATGTGGATAATTACTAGATAAATTATATTCAAAAGGAAAGATCTAGAATGTGAAGAAAAGAAAGAAAGAAATAAAAAAATAATTAAAAAAATATATGTCTTGTAAAGTCAGTGGAAGTCCACCGATATCACATGCCTATAAATAGGCCCAATAGAGTGCAATTTGGAATAAGAAAATTGTGATGAAATTTTTATAGAAAACTTGAGGTTTGAGTGGAAATTTTGAGAGAAAAAACTTGCATGAAAAATTTTTTGAAAATTTTGAGTGAGACTTTTGTGTGAAAAATTACTTCTCACTAAATATTAAAAATTTTTCATCCGTTGATCCTCTACTCAATCCCACTTCCCATACTTCCAATTACTACTACATTAATCCCAGAAAAAACAACATATTTGTTCACCGCTCATATTAATGTTTTTTTCTATAATATGGACCATGCTACAGTAACAATAACTTTGGTACAACTGTGGCGGCAGCCAAAAAATAAGTGGAGAAACTCCCATCAGCTGGCAGCTAAAAAATCTATATATATGTAGTTGTGTTCCTAAATAAGTAGAACAGAGCTGAACACATAGAATTTGCCCAAAAATGCCAATGATGATTCTCCCTAAAACCTTGGATTTCATTCTTTGCCCAAATGCTCAAAAAAAAAAAAAAAAAAAGACTTGTTGATAAGATAACCGACCTTATAGATAGGTTATATATTTCCACCGTACTAAAAAGAACCGAGCTGAGCCAGTTAGTAGAAACAAGCGATCATAATCATACACGTAGGTGTTGACCAGATACACGTAGACACCACTTATGACTTGGACCAGACACGAGGAGTACACGCCACGAAGTGCTCTACTTAGCCGTTTCTTCCTATAAAAACCCTCCCACCATGTTGGTGAGGGGATTTTTCCTTGTTATTTATTGTTCTATTAACATTAAGCTCCCGAACTACATGTCTTGTGATCTAGAAAAGAAGGAAATAAAAAACAACAATTAAGGATCACTCAATTGTTGAAGACGTTTTAATTCCAGCATAATTCGTTGTCAACAAGACTGATGAAAAAAAACAATGATTCAATGTTTTTTTTTCCAAGTATTGAATTAATTCTTTTCGAAATAGTGCAGCAATGAAAAATCCAAATAAAAAACCTTACCTTGATTGTCTGAGAAGGACTACAGATGTTGAAGTGGTAGAGGCAGCGTCAGAGGTTCTACAAATGTTGCATCCAAACAAAAGGACCAAAATCAAACATCCAACAGAACTTGGGAAAAAAAGGATAATAGATGTTGGTTCGCAAAAAAACGACGCGTAAAGGCAGTACAGTGACAATTTTGAAATTATTTGTATTAATATACACGTCCGTTCTAGTGAAGAACCGACATGTACGATGTAACTAAGCTATAGGTGTTGATTTTTAGTTGACAATCGATACCTATACATTAACAATACACTTTGGTTCTATTTAAGAACCTACGTGTGAACTCTCAGTTCATTTGAACAGATGCCTAATGTCTCAATTCATTTTTAATTGTCTGCCAAATCCATTGGAAGTGGGCCAGTAGGGGGGCAAGGAGGGTTATTTAATTTTCCCTTTTTAAAGAAGCTTCTAGATTGTCTTTTTCACTTGCACGTCTTCTTTCTTGCTTAATCCCATATGCGGTGTTTAATTCCATTTTCATCCCACTGAAGTTAAACAATTCTTGCTTGCTTTGTCTGTTTGGTTGCGGGAGAGTTTTGTACACAGTTGAGTTTTTAATAGAAGAAGTAAAGATGAACAATAGAGGAAGATGGGTCAGAAGGGGATGATTCAGATAATAACTCGCCAGAGGTGAAAAGGCTGAGAGAAGACTTGTTCAACAGTTTGGGTGATGATGACTCAGAGCTTATGGGTTCAAAGATGCCTTCGAATGCAGTGAAAATGGCTGAGCCGGCTTAGTCTCAGCCAGATTTGGGGTATTTACTCGAGGCTTCTAATAACGAGGTCAGTCTTTCCCTATCGACAGCGTCCCTATAGGGTTTGAGTGAAGTGAAGAACGAGTTAGGCAGACTAGACTAAGGTTTTTCCAACATCGGTGAAAAGCAATACATATACTCCAGATTTCAATCCCAGTGATCGAACAATCAGTTGTTCACTTACAAAATCTAGCTGCTTCATTTTTTTCTCCAAAAACTTAATTAATCCAATGGAATATTTTGTCTTTATATTGGTGTTAATGATTTCAGTTTTTTAGAGTAAATGGGCAAATTAGTGCACCGTGTTCAAGTTCAATGATAAGCAGCTTCATCCATGTTTTATTTATTTATTTTAGTTATTACCAGTGAAGAACAATGTGAACGGTTGGAATTTTGAATTTTGAATTCGGTTTACTTGTTTGGTATAATTATTTTTGTAATTTATAAATTCATCTATTATAATTTGACTATTAATTTGACAACTACTCAATAATCACCACACATTTTAAATTTTAATTAAATCTCCACCACTCATTTCCATTCTTTATAAATTCCCTTTATAAATTAATTTTATAAATCTAACCAAACGGGTTTTTAGTTACACTGGTTGGCGGATCTAGAGAAGAAGAAGCAAAAAAAAAAAAATATATATATATATATATATATATACACACAATAGGCGTTGGTTCCTCCTTTACAATTGACGTCTATTGTTTATTTATTTATTTGTTTATTTTAATTGGCTTTAGGCATTGGTTTTTGTAAAACAACCGATATCTATTATTACTTTTAGGCGTCGGTCAACAAATGACACGTATACTTTTACAATATGCATCGCTGTCATAAACGTCGCTGTCAAAATCGATGTGTATTGATCATTACAATCGACACGTATTGTGTTTTTTTTTTTTTTGTAGTGATCATAATTATATATATAGTACTTATACCCAACACAGAGATCAATAAGTATGAAGATATAAGTTTTATGTGCAACAAATCGACTATGCAGAAATTTTGGGAAATTGCCCAAAACGACCTCTAATAATATGTAATAATATATAAATTGGCAAAATGACCTTTGACCCCAAACCCAATTTAAAGTTAAATGAAAACCATTATAAAATAGTAAATTACCAAGTTATCCTTATCAATCTAAACCACAAATTCACCCAAAGTCGTTTGTTCTTTCACTTTCATCCCCAAATCCCTCCATAAAATCACGAAAATACAGCCCTAAGAATTGTCAATTTTTGGATCCAACAGTTACTCCATTCTTAATCGTACGACACTTCTTTGAAATCGAACTCCGGTCGATGCTTCTTTGCCGTTCAATTTTTCGCTATTGAAATCGGCTTAGTCGCAGCTACTTGCCCAAGTTGTGTTGCTTGATTGCAGTGCTGGGTAGAGAGGTGGTTGGAGTGCAAAGGAAAATCAGAAGGTTTGCCTCTAAAACCTAATAATGATAGTTTCTGCTGTGCTTGGTAAATAATTTTGTGTTCAAATTTTTTTCCCTCTTCTTTTTAGATAAATATGCCTATTTTCATGATTGGTTAATAAAACTATTAAGAATACTTGAATTTGGGGTGGAGACATTCAAGTTTGAAATTTCAAAAAACAGTTGTATTATTATTAGTATGAAAGTTTCCAGCCTTGTACTCCCAGCCAAAATTGCTCTCATTTGTTATATTTTTTTAGTTTAAGAGTTATTTCAAATAAAAATAAATAACAAGTCTCAAACTAACTTTTAAGAGTTGAATACATCAAAATAACTTGTATCGATATTTACCAAGTAAGGTGTGAATTTGTTAACATCTTTTGAATTAATATGAAAAATTATTTTATACAAGAATGATATATTAATGATAATTGTTGAAACCTCACAAGGATGTAGTATATCACATCACACTCATATGGAGTGTCAACTACTTCTTTGATTGTGCTTGAAATCAATTATAAATGGGTGCCAAATGGGCAATTTATCAAATAAAGATCATAGGTCACTTGTTCTTACAACTAAGCAAATTGGGATTTTGGGAGGTTTCAAAGTAATGGCTGCATGAAAGGCATAACTGATTTATTTTATGGCTATATAGTCAAATAAAAATTCTTGAATGAGTTGTCCTTACTTATATAGCTTTAAGGATGTAGTTTGTTTCTTCATGTTTTATGCCTCTGGGATGCTGCACTTTTTTTCATAGATTTCTTTTAAGTATGCATTCCACTGAAATTAGAATTCTTTTTATGTTAACTTGGAGCATGACATGGTGAAAGAGCAACAAAGAATGTGTTTTTATTTGCATTGTGCAATTATTTGTGGTTAGAATGAGAGCACTATTCTTAATCGAACTCATTTATAGGTGGCACTACTACTCTACGTGATAGTAAAATTTGAAATGAATAATTATTTTAGTTATTATATATGAAGGAGCTTGAAATAACCATGATGATTTTAATATTCTGAAAAGGCAAGAAGGCTAAATTTTTGGGAACTCTAGAGCTTCCTAAGACAAGAATTTTATCTCAATCTATTGCTAACCTTTGAACTCTTAAGGAAAATGTCGGGGCATGGTTTTTGGTTTATGTAATATATGGATTGATATTTGAAAGTTATGATATTTTATTTTCTTAACACATATTTCAAAGTTACGGCCTATAAATCTTGATTGAACAAGATTTCTTAATAAACACCTCTAACTGGAATGCTATTCTAAAGAGGGCCTTCAACTATGAATACTGGAATGCTGTTCAAAAAACACAGAGATGAGGGAGGAGCTATGCAAAAGTGAGTGTGGTCACCGAATTTTTAGAAAATAGTTATTGTCATTCATGGTAATAGAAATTGTATTGTCATTCAATGTTGAAGTATTGTCATTTAATGTTGAAAGAAGATACAAAAGTCAAAAAGGAATCTTGAAAGTTGACTAGAAGCATGCACATATAGGTTGAAAGGATAGCTCACATGGGCTTCCTTAGGGTTATAACTAGATGAGAGTCTTTAACAGGCCTGGTCCTGGCTGACGCGGATGAGGCAGCCGTCTCAGGCCCAGAATGAATAGGGACCCAAAAATCTTTGTTATATCTGGCCCAATATACCTGTTTAAATGTTTTTGGGGCCCAAATTTGAAAACAAAGGGCCCAATTTTTAACAATTTAAGGGCCAATTCATGAAAACTTAAGGGCCCATTTGGCCCAAAAACAAAATTTCGAAATTCAGATTTGAAAGAAGGAAAAAAAAGAAAAAAGGAAAATTATTAGAAACAAACTATCGCCCCCCCAATTTCATCACCATATTATCTGGAAATATCGGTAGTGGAAGCATTATCTCAATTCAAAATCAAGGGTGAGACTTTACAAATACAAGTTAAATACTATTGAGACACTTTCACTGCGCATTCTGATAATTAAATGTATCGTAGGCTACCCACAATAAAATCTCAGCCATGCGCCAAAATCTTGATCATATACATGTATCTTCTTCATCTTTGGGACGATCCGGCCACAAAGCTCTAAATTCAATACCTTTATGATTGTAGAAGATAGGAAGTGAGTATAACGTACTCAGTGAATAACAACAGGTATTGGCCCACGCAAACGATTACATTTTGATAAAGATACAAAGCTCGGGCACATCACTAGTTTAGCCTCTACCCATAAGCCATACGATACAAATGTACAAATAGTCAATACCATATAGCAAGGTCATATCACCACAAAGCAATACAAATACAATTCAAAACGGGTAGATAGCACCACTAGCGATGCCCAAGAGCAAGGAACAACGGTTTATCTAAAGCAATCGTGCACCATCAATCATCAAAGGCCAATTACAATTAAAGGATGGCACAAGTTCCAAAAGAGATAGAGAGTCAAAAGAGAGAGCCAAGAGATAGAAAAGGATGGAGCCAAAGACATGAGTTACTCACCTCAAATACTCCATCAATAAGGCTTTCAAATAAACTCTTCAGGGAAAATAACTTATCATTGTTTTTGAAAGGTTACTTATTTTATATTGGGATCTAAGAAAGGAAGAAAGTTAGGAGAAGGACAATGGTCGATGGAAGAAGGAGATACTTTGCGGAAAAGTTAGAGAATCTTCAAATCCATGCCCTATGTATAGTTGTTGAAACTTAATTGTTTTTTAATCACCTTTGGGTTCCGCCAATCGTAACGGGCCAAGTGGCACTTTAGACGCCATACATGTGTTGGGGTGATATGGCCAAATGAGGTTTGCTCGTTTATTGCTCAAGAAGTCCTTATACTCTGAGTCGTACTGTAATTTAGTCACCAAACTTTGATGTTTTTTGTCAATTAAGAACCGCATTTCTTTCCTTATAATCACTTAAGCGATGATCTCAAGGTCTTCCAATGCAATTCAAGCAATTATGCCATCATCGTCGACCACATAGCTTAATTAGAGGTTAAATTTTCCAGGATGTTACACAAAACGCTGGCGTTGAGGTTCAATTACCCAAATCCCTAAATTCCAAATTATCTCCAAATCCCAAATCCCCTATTGGAAATTGAAGAAACTTAATCTTGGCGATCAATCCCTTTCCCTCTCAAACCTATCACCCATTGGCCATCCACTCATCCAGACTCTGGCATTGTTGTTGTCATTTCTGCTGATCCAGAGTCGCTGCTGCCATATTGTCATCTAGACACCGCCCGATTCTGCTGTGCTGCGCCGCTGCCGCAGCCAGCCGCTTGCGTCTGAGGTCAGAAGTGATTTCTTATTTCCATTTTCCGAGCTCAGTTCTGTGTTTACCTAGATGTAATTATTCTGGTAATTTACTTTTTCATTTGTATGTATATTGAGTATATTTCTCTGTGGGTTACTGAATATGGTTACAGTTTGAGAAAATAATGTCTGTCACAGATGAGAAGTCAGAAGTTATTGAACCTAAATTAACTAGAAATGAAAGATTTGTTCGTGAAATTTAGTCGAATTCTCTAGTTTACGCATTGTCCTTTGTTGGCCCCATGGACCTGGTAATTTTTTGCTGAATTAGCTGGTGATTTTCTATTGAATTATTTGGTCTTGGGGTCGTTTGAAAGACAATTGACTAGAATTTGTTAAATTATTATTTGGTGGCTGATTCGGTAATCAAGGGTCATCACATTTTTCAGTTTCTGACACTTTGGTTGTTGATGTCCTTCCTCTAGAATTCCCTTTGTCATAAATTTTCATTGTTTCATTTTGTTATGTGCTGTTTGTTTTCCTTTCAAGTTCTTATAACCATTATTCTGTGGCATAATTTGCATGTATTCCTAATAGATTACCTTCTGATTTGTTGGCTGGAAGGTTTCTTCCAACCAAAAAATCCTTTTCTTTTGGGAACTGTTGGTTACAAAATTTTGGGTATTGAATTCATTTAGATAATGGCTTTAGATGAATCTTTTAGCACATTTTAAATTAGTTGAAGTTCTAAATTGGGAAAATACAGTAGGAACTAGTTCACCTGCAATCAAATTTAATAGACTAAAATGCAACATTAACATAGGCATGAAACCACTTAATCCCGAAAAAATTCATAATTAGTTTATTGCTTAAATGGTTATTTGGCTTGGTTTAGGTATTGAAGAGGTTTATTGCTTAATTTATTATGTGATTTTGTTTAGGGATTAAGGAGGTTTATTGGTTAATTGGTTTGTTTTAGAAAGTGAGGAATTTTGACTATATTGTCTATTGTACTTGTAATACAATTAACAATGCCATTGATTAAAGAAACTACATAAATCATACTACACAAGGGTTGAATTAACAGATTATTTGTAACATATTATTTTTAGTTTGTATAATTTGCAATTAATGAACGATGCCTCTATCATAGCAATAAGATTAATTACTATTCGTTTCTTCTAGTGATGTGATTAATTGACATATGTCGTGCCTCTAAAACATTCATCTAGATATCAAAAGAGGAAAAAAAGAGGCAAGGGTTGAAGCTTTAATACAAAGCCAGGCAAGAGATATTGATAAGTTCTTTCACAAGAAAAAAGGAGAGGCTGAAACTGAAGAAAATATCGAAAATGTAGTAAATGAGCCAATCGATGTTGATGTGGATGAAGAAGGGGATGTGAATAAAGGAAACAATGCAATGGATTTAGGAGTGACTGAAGATCTAGAGGGAGTGGAAGAGATTGATGATGAGGATCCTAGAAATTGGACACATATTGATCATAAAAGAAAGATTATTTAGTGGAAAGGAGTCAAAAAAGAGTTCAAAGCATCATGTTTCCAAATGATGCTACCAACAGACACTTTGGTTCATCATATTTTAGAGAGTACAACCGAACGGGAAGACAGTTGATAGGAAGTAGCTTGTATATTCAATTTTCTAAAGACAAGTTGTTTTGCTTATGTTGCAAGTTGTTTCCTAAACATGATACTGTAACTAAAGTCGGTTAATTGGCTAGTGACGGATTCAGGGATTGGTATAACATGGGAAGAGCTCTTAAAAGTCACTATAGAAATCCAGAACATTTAGATTGTATGGTTCATTGGAGTGAATTGGAAAACAGACTTAGGAAAAATACTACAATTGACAATAGTATGCAATTGTTGATGAATGAAGAAAAGACACACTGGAAAGAAGTGTTGACAAGGATAATTGCGATTGTGACCACACTTGTCAAAAACACATTGCCATTTCCCGGTGATAATAAAAAGCTTTATGTCGAGAATAACGGCCTCTTTTTGTAGTTGGTAGAGATCGTTGCTAAGTTCGATCCATTGATGAAAGAGCACCTTCAACGTGCTATAGCTCATGAGATCCAGTACACCTATCTTGGCAAACATATACAAAATGAGCTTATTCAAATATTGGCAGGTGAGTTGACAAGTTCAATTCTCAACATCGTTAAAATGCTACATTTTTCTTAGTAATACTTGATTGCATGCCTGATTCAAGTCATGAAAAGCAGATGTCTCTAGTGATACGGTGTGTGAATGATACGACTAATGTAGTGGTAATTGAAGAATTTCGGCTAGATTTTTTAAAAGTAGATAATACATCTGGACTTGGGCTTTTCATCGAGCTTAAAAATATTTTGTCTAAACTTAATCTAAATGTTGATGATATTAGGGGTCAAGGATACGACAACAGGGCTAACATGAGTGAAAAGTATAAAGGCATCTAGAGCAGATTATTTGAAATTAATTCCTGTGCTTTCTATACTCCATGTGCTTGTCATAACCTTAACCTGACGTTATGTGATATGGTCAAATGTAGTGATAAAGGCGAGAGGTTTTTCACAGTGATATACAAGATCTATACTGTGTTCTCCACTTCAACCAAAAGATGGCAAATCTTTAAAAAAGACAATTTGATGAAAGTACCAGTGATGAGGTATATCAGATCGGACTTACATTTGTTGTTTTTGTCATTTTTCCTTTTATGTATTTCATTTTTATCTTCTTATGGCAGGTATGTCTGTCACCTCAGGAATCATTCAGAGTTGAGTACTTTTTGTGTGTGGTTGTCAAGTGCAGTCTTCTGTTAAAATACGATTTGAGCACTTTAAAGTATATGCGGAGACTTTTAGTTTCTTGTTTGATAATAGAAGGTTATGACAATTGTGTAGCGATGACTTCCGATCTGATGTGTTGCATGAATTTGGAGCAATATTTAAGACATAATGACAACTCAGACACTATTGGAGATGATTTATATATGAATTGTTGATTTAGAAGATATACTTACCAGATGACGTGAAGAGTGCAATTCAAATATTGCAATACATAAAAACAACTATGAAGGGTAATGTTATGTTTCCAATGACGTATATTGCATACCAAATTTTGTTAACTCTACCTGTTATAGTGGCCTCAACAGAAAGAAGTTTCTCCAAATTCAAGTTGCTCAAAACCTATCTCCGCTTAACCATCTCACAAGAAAGACTAAATGGTTTGGCCTTATTGTCTATTGAGAAAGAAATGATTGAAAAAATTAGCTTGTGAACATTTGATTAGTATTTTTACCTCTAAAACTGCAAAACGTGTGGTCTTCAGGTAATTTTTGGTATGTTGTATATATTTTGGTAATTTTTGATATGTTGTATATACTATGTTTCAAATAAGTTATATTGCATACCAAATCTTATTAATTTGAGAAGAGTTATTAAAGCGTATGCTCTTCCGATCTAAAATGAAAGAATATAGTACCCAAAAAAAAAAAAATTCATAGGCAGTCCCAGGAAGGAAGCTCTGCCCCCTTCCAACCCCCGATTGTTACTTGTTATAGGGGTCCATTTTTGAAGTTCGTCTAGGGCCTCTGTAACAATAAGATCGGAAGAGCGTCGTCTAAATTGATCGTTTCTATAGTTGATTGATTGATTGATTAATTAATTAATTAATTATCCTTTTTTGTCTGAATGAGTAGCTCCAATTGATGGAATTAAATAATTTTAGGTTTAGGAAAACAATGCTGACTTGAAGTGCTTATTTGTGTAAGTGAAAATGTACTTCATTTCTTTCGTTTTGATTAAATAACTAAAATTAGATTAGAGGAGTAGAAAACTTGGTAAGAGCCATGCTTAGTAGAATACGACTAAGAAAAGTAATTGTTAAAAATTAATAAAATAAATCACATTTACATTTTGTTTACTATATTTACTGAGTAGGGGGTTAATATGTTTGCATTTGTAATTTAATATGAAAATTTAAAACATGCAAAACAAACATGCCACCACTGACTATACAATTTCATTAAATAAAGATTATAGTAATGTTTTGTTCATACGATATTTGAACAAGTGATGATATTTTTTCTTTCACATAGTGCATATATTTTCAATTTTTGACGTATAAATCTTCCATGACATTCAAAAGTAACTAGAAAACTAATAACTGATTTGGGTAATCTTTATCTTGTTACTTGCTTCTATAAAGTAAGAATCTGGTTTGCTGCTTGTTTATCTTATTTATTCGATGTTCATTTTTTCCAACCTATTTTTAGATCATTCATGACTTCATTTTCACATATACGCTGGCTATAGATCACCGATAATTAAAGCTAGAAATGTCATTATGACATATACATTTTTGTCTTAATAGACCTTAAAATACAATCTTTTAATGCACTTTATATTTATTTTATGAAGCAAATGCGGCATATTTTATCACTGATATGCTTTGCAATGGTGGCTTTTCGGTGAAATGGAGTATGCATTCGAGATAGGTGACAACATTTCAGGGACTGTAGGTAGCATGTGTATAATGAATACTGTGTGAGAAGTATTTGATAGGCTAGACTCGGAGCATCAAGATTTCTAGGTCTTGCTTATGTAAGCTCCTATGCATTGTTTGCTAAGTCTACTGAAACTACAAGTCATGATAAGTTATATATGAGACGACTGAACACTCGTTCTACTTCAGGGAGTTGTATTGTTTGATAAGTCTTTCGAAACTACATGAAATGATACATGTCTCGTTATATTGTATGTGACACAACTGAATAGTCATTTTGATTCTTTGAGTGCTTTTGTTTGCTAAGTCTTTCGAAACTATATAGAACGATACACTTCTCGTTATGTTGTATATGACATGACTAAACAATTGTTTTACTCTAGGGAGTTGTATTGTTTGCTAAGTTTTTTGAAACTATATGGATACATGTCTCGTAATGTTGTATATGTCACGACTGAATAGTCGTTTTGCCTCTTTGAAAGCCTTATCTTTGCTAATTCTTTTGAAACTACATGGAAGATACATGTTTCGTTATGTTGTATGTGACATGATTGAACAATCGTTCTACTCCGGGGAGTTATATTGTTTGGTAGGTCTTTTGAAACAATATAAAACGATACATATCTCGTTATGTTGTGTGTGACACGACTAAACAATCGTTTTGCTATTTTCAGTGCTCTTGTTTGCTTTCAAAACTATATAGAACGATACATGTCTCGTCATATTGTAGGTGATATGACTGAACAGTCATAGTGCTTTGCTTTTGAAACTTTAAAGAACGATACATGTCTCATTTTATTGTATATGACACGACTGAATAATCGTTCTGCTCCAAGGAGTTGCATTATTTGCTAAGTCTCTCAAAACTACATGGAATGTAATGTAAACCCCCTTGGTATATAGACCAAAAAATCCCACAAGAATAGAATTAACCCAAAAAAGCTAAAGATTGGTAGAAATTGATCTTAAACTCAACCAAACCAACTCAAGTAAAACTAGGAATAAGACTCTTAATCCCCTAAGAGTAATGGCGAGATAACACCCAAGATATATGATCAAAATCTCGAGAGAAATCAACTCTTACAAGTTCAAAACATTCAATGAAGTTTACAAGATACGAGATACAAGCTTAACCCTAGAAGTGAATGAAAGTGCTCTATATATGGGTGAGTGTCTTGGAGCCCAAAGATTACAATAAAAATGAGAAAGAAAATAAGAAAAAGGCCTAGCAAAATGTAAGAAAATTTGTCACCCAGCCGGTCGGATGCACAGGACACGAGGTGCGACCGCACGTGTCGTATG
>CAVNYN010231111.1:0-31975 GCA_963692815.1 Nyctanthes arbor-tristis
CATTGTGAGCTGCCGGAATGGCAGCAAACACTACCATTCCCAGTAGTCAAGAGCTGCCATTCCGGCAGTGAAAGACCCCCCCTCAATTTTTTTTCCTTTTTGTTTTTCCTTTTTTATTTTTAATTTTTTTTATTTTTAATTTAGAGGATAAGAGTATAAAGGTAATTTTGTTAACCACTTAACGGAATTTTAGATGAATTTCGTCAATAGGGATCTTTTGCGCCTATTTATAAAAGATTGAGGACCTAACGCGCTAAAAAAAATTAGAGGCCCAGGCGATTCTAAGTGTAAAGGTTAGAGACTATATGTGAAATTTACCCAACATGAATAATGATGATAGCTATTCATTAAGCAAAAATATTTACTTAAAAAAACACAAAAATTAAAAAAGATCGGAAGAGAAAAATTCCTCAATCGGGTGGAGCTTGATTTGGACTAACAATATAATAATTGAATAATAATTGAATCTCAGTTGCCTTAAAGAACACTCGACAAATGCCTTTAAATGTAGACTTCCCCACATGCACATACCTGCGCCTACAAGGCTTCATTCTCAAACCATTTTTCACCAAAAAAATGTTAAGTTGCCTCAGGATAATTTTTTTTCCCTTCAAGATTATCAACAGAGAGAAGACTTTCAGTTTTAGTCAAGGTATAACATGTCAATGCACAGAGACATCATCTGTTTCACGAAAGAACAAATTTATAAAATTTTCAAATAATAATAACTCTGGAGTATATACAAGAGTACAGCGGAACAGAATCGAGGAGTTTCTCCTAACTGCATTAGTGTGCTAAGAAACCAAGAAGCAGATTTCACTCCCCAGTTTTGTGCAATTATAATTCTTTTCTAATCGACCCTTATTAACAGATGCTCTACAAATGAATCATTGCCTCGACCAGAGGATTCAAAACTATACCAACTCTATCAAAGATTCATTTACCAAGGAGGTCAGAAATAGAAAAAAATTTTCAACGGTTAGGATGACCATTGATCCGGTACTGTGAGAAAATAGGTTGTCATTGCTTTTCTGAATCTTTTCTTGTACTGTTTTGGGGAAATAATGGTTGGCGACGCATGTTTTGGTCCCCCGAGTAGGCCAGTTGCCTTTACCCACGTCTCTAACTGCTTGTCCCACGTATACTGTCTCATGAAATCAATTATGCCTAAAACCAGCTCCTTGCGCTCGTCATCCACCCCAACCAACAGAGAATAGTCCATCACATCCACAGACTGCAGTCAAAAACTTTGTTAAGCTTTCATGCAGAATTAAGTCACAACCACTGAAAAAGCTTCAGAGAAATTATTAAAATTCAAGAAAATTCATTAAGATTAGCATGCGTAATCAGCTTACGGCTAAAAAGTTGGTATCGTTCCAAACAGCTCTTTCAAGGATCCGTTTTGCTTTGCTTCCTAGGAATATAGGTTTTGTTCGAAGTGCTTCTAAAAGATTCATATCTAACAGTACTTTATTTGTTCCGGATGTATCTGAATTGTAACGAGACCTAGCAGAGCCCTTGAGATCGTACACCCTTGAGATACTTCTGTTAAAGAAGAGATTCTCCATCACCATCAAATCCATCTTCGTTTCCTTGCCACCTTTTGGGTATTTGACAGTGACCTAAGATTACCAAGATCAGAAACGAAAATACAGAGAAAAAGAAAATAAATAAAAATTAAATGATAAGCAAATGATGTCGAACCTGATAAATACCAAGAACTTTGGCAAGGCAAGTTGGACTTCCAGACTTCAGTGAATCAGTTAGATATTTAAAATATTCGGGTGCAAATTCTTCAAAGGATTCCAACTCAGTCTTTGTTACTTGTTTGATTATGAACCGATCGTCAAGTGACTTTGCAAAATAAACATTACTCTTTCCACCCTGTGCACTCCATCTCCTGCATCGGCTTAAGGAACGCACAAAATCCACTTTGCTGGGGCAACATCTCTTCCAAAGCGCATCAAATTGTTTGGCAAAGTAACATACAACAGAAAACTTCACCTTACAACCGGCACTTGATGACTCATCTTCAAAAGAAATTCGTAGATGAGGAGAACTCTCGTCTTCAGTGCCATGATAACTTCCATAGTGCATGTAATCCAAGTCCAGTGAACTAATGGACTGCCAAGCTGAAAGATCAGAAGCTAAAGAATTAACTCTTTTTGTCTGGCTAATACTTGATCCTACTTCAGGCCTACTTGGCTTATCAGCAATCCAGTCTTCATACCCCTTGCAGCTAAGAACGAATGATATTATGTCTCTAGTGGGCTCGTTATCATAAACAGCAATAACAACTTCATTCTGAGCATTTTGTGGAGTCATCAACCTTGCTCCGTCAGGCAGAAGAGGAACAGAAGAGATAAAAGAATGTATTACGCCTTTTGAAAGATTTAACTTCTCAGCTTCATGAGGAAATACTTGAGAATAAGTCCTTTGTACATTTGGAAGTGGATCCCTGACCATGTATTTGTAGTCTCCAGAAGCATGGAAAGATCTGAGATTAGACAAACGCAATGAAGAAGGTGGCAGTCCTTTACTGATTCTTTCTAGACGTGTGCTCTTCCGAGCAGAATCAAAAGAGTTCACTCTGGTGGGTGACATCAGTTTTCTCAACGATGGACTTTCTTTTTGATTCACCGGCTTGGTTATTGCAGCTACAGTTCCCTCTGTTTTAAGCACTTCACCCATTGGTGTGTTTACTGGAGGGGGATCTGTACCTGTCCATGCAGAATCTATCTTATCAGAAAGAATCGACCCAACTGATGGGAGGCGTTCCAGTGATGTACTGTTGACTACATTCTCCTGGTCTGCTTGCAATGCATCTTCTGTATTCTGCTCAATTTTATTTGATGCAGATTTCTCCAGAAAACTAGACTCCAATATAGAAAAAATGGGCTTCTCGTCTTTGGACAAAGCAGATTTATAGGGGAATTCATCTAATTTTGAATACTCCGTAACATTATCTTCATTACCAAGCCCGATACTGCTATCAGTCAAATATGCATCTGATTCTTTCAACACAGCATGGGCTTCATCATCATTCAGAGCAATGGGACTGGAGCTCCTATTAAGGATAGAATCCAGTAAACATAGCCGGCGGTGCCAAAAATGTGAACCAATCAGAAGGGAATGTCTCAAACGATTAATTTCAAGAATGTCAAGAGGTGCATGATCTAGTTCTACAATCTCTTCATCAACTAATAGAAGCGAATTCTGTTGAAACAAACGGAAATAAGTCAGAGGAGAAAAAACAAACTATTATCCGTTATTTATAGTTTTACATGAAACACATGAACAAATGTCAATACGCACTTACTTTGTAATGGTTCATTTCCTTTGCAAGCCTGGCTTTTAACTCCAAAATGAGACAATACAACTCACTTTCGTTGGAAAACTCATTTGTAAAAGATGAGCTTTTTTGTTCAATCTGATGAAGAACAGCAGATATCTCAGCATATAAGGATTCGGCTTTGCTCAAAAGCTGGGGAAAGAAAGCCAGATGGTCAAATTACAGACATAAACAACAGAATTACATCCCCAGAGTCAAACAGAAAGCAGAGACTTTTTCCAGATGTTCACAAACCTCAGACGCTTCTGTTCTTAACCATTTCTGTTCACCATGGCCACTGAATTTAAGAACTGATGGCGGCAAACAGACAGAAAGAATATCAATAGGAGAAAATTGGAACAAAGCAACAATACTCCCCAACCTGTAGAAAGATGGAGAGGGAAAAAAAAATTATGATTTCACCAATATCATTACAGCTTCACAAAATGGTTTCTGATGATCAGCTATTCATTAAAAAAGACAAATGTAACTGAAATCTAAATGAACACCAATCTTACCCATAAAACCTCAGGCAGTCCCTCTGCAGAGAGTGACCACAGCTAGCGACACGGTTGGCAGTTGCATGGTTTGAAAAACTAAGCTCAAGAAACTTTCCAAAAGAAAGTCCCCAGGCAAAGTCGGACATCACCACCCTTCGAGTGGCCGGCGGGGCTCCGTCGACATGCGCACATTTGAGACATCTGTGCCACATCCATATCTTTCCATCGCGCTCCCCAGGAAGATTCACCGGGTGGATGTTTCTAACATTTACTGTAAGATTTCCATGAGGATGTGTATAGCACATTACATGGGCTTCAGCTGGCTCCTTGCATGATCGACAGCAACATGACTGGAAACACAAAAATTTGTAATGACATATAAAGCAAACCAGACAACTAGATGAAAAAAGAGGACCCAAAGTATGGTTACCGGATCAAATAGATCATCCCGAAGATACCTTCCCAGTGGTTTATCAGAAGAACCATAGAATTTGATACGCAGAAGTCGAGAACGCTCGCATATGGTTCCATTTAGCACATGACGACTAGAAAAAGAAACTAATATGCTCTGTTGCCCATCATTAGCTGAATAGTATTCACTTGTGTCTTCAATGACATCAACCCTCTCAAGTGCAGCATGTTCAGAAACTTCACCTGATCCGCGCTCCTCTTTACCTAAGAATCCTGCCTGTGCATGATTTTCAAAGCCGGCCAAATTATCATCGCATGCATCAGAGAGTGCATTCATAAATCTGTACTCATCGGCCATGCAGGCATCATCATAAGCAGCATGACCAAGTTCAGACAGTGATTCAAGTAGCCCAAGCTCCAAATTGAGATCTTCCGGTATTACGTCAATGCTTGGAACATCAATTTCTTTGGGATAACTGGAAGAAGCAGCAGAAGTAGGGATCACAGACAGAGCATTATTCGGAGGACTCATCAGCTCTAGCATAGAAGTTGAAGGTTTTACTGATATCTTAGGAAGACTAGCACCCTCATCAGCAAGAAATGAGGTCTCAAGTGATAAATGATATGCTGCAAAGACAGCATATTGTACTACGTGTTTCACCTTCTTAAGTTCTTCACGACACGATCCCTTCAGTACAACCTACAAATGGCAGAACAATATTAGTTCCCTTCAGTTTGCCCAGATTCCCGTGTTACTAATATAATCATAATACGTATTTTTTACGCAACAAAAACAGAATATCAAAGAGAGGAACGGAGCTCTATTCAAAGTCTGGGTAATAGCAAACATAAAAATAATCATGAAGCAGGAAATTAGGCCTGCTCAGACAAAAAAAAAAACATAAATAAATAAATAACACACATGAGTTATACACTTAAATGAAAAAAGAAAGAAAAAACGTAAAATATTACCGAGCAACCTAACCGCCTGGGACATCCCTGGAAAAACATCAAGGTTTTTGAAGGTTTTTTGTTAAACTGATTCAGAGGCTCATGGTCCTCTGAAACCTTTTCCAAATGGAAGAGTTCACAGTGACCCAACCAGGTTGTAGATATATGATCAACTGATGGAGTTATAGTAGCACCAGTGCAACTTGCAATCCGATCCAACAGTGGTTTTTTAACATTTAAAACTAATGAAATTTCCTTTGCTAGCAGTTGTTCTTGCGCAAACGAAGATACGCTTTTCTCTACAAGCAGCACATTTGGACGAAGGACCTCTATCTTGGAAACGATCATTTTCAGATGATCATTTTCCTGATTCAAAAATAATTTTACAAAATTATCTTAGCAGCTTGCTTATCCTAGAAATATGAAAAGGGGAGATTGCTAATCATGAATGAACCTGTTGCAGTAACTTATCAAAAGATGCCAGCTGATTGGGAACCCTTTGGTACTCCAGAGCTCCTCCTAAGAGAAGTAATCGGGGGTTCTTGTATTGTGATGTCATGCGCTTGTGTTTTATATTCTTGGAACAAACTACCCCTTTAATGAACATACTGCAATGAAAAATAGGTCAACTTTATATTTTGAAGTTAGCTAATGATGGACGTACTGCATTTCACGAATGGATCTAGTAAAATGATGTAGATAAAATTATCATTTAATAAGACTAGATACTTTACCTCTCTCTAGGACTCCCTGAAGCTACACATTTAACCTTAACATAATCACAGGGATCCATGCTACCTCCTCTACTCGTATCTGGCTTCACGAAGTTTGCAGCTTGCCATGCTATTTCCATAATTACATCAAGCCAGTCCTCAGCACAGTTCTCTCTGGATGCCATTACACCATGCCCGTGCAACAGCTGCAGCACAAGAGACCTAAAATGTCCCCAAACCACAGCTTTCAAGTCTTTATGAAGAAAGGTTGACTTTTCCTTTACCAAAAACATGCTATCAAGACTATCAGTAGCTGAAAACATTGCACCTAATTCCCCAACTTCATCATCTTCATCATCATAACTAAAGAAATTATTTTCCGCCTCATTGACAATATCATCTGGTGGAGGAGGCAACCAAATGAGACGAGTGGCTTCAAATTCCAATGGTTTTTCAGGCTTGTTCTGGAATACCGTCAGAGAGTCAACATTTTCTGGAACCCCAGTCCCATGTAAAGCCACAGTGTCTTGATCAAAGGGGCCATCACCCTGAGATCTAGGGGTGCCTGCTTGGTCATTCTGTAAATGATGCCCAGGCCTCTTGGAAGCAGTATGGATCCTGGAGGGGCTGTCTGAAGGGCTTGATACAGCAGATGTGAAAATATAACTTTCACGCCTAGCACTAAAACTACACAAATCTACATCAGAACTATACTGTAAGTATTCGCTTGATGTGCTGAAATAGCGACTTGTAGAATCCTCTCCCTCATCTTCATCACTCCTGAAATTACGAACAGAAGGATAAAATTTTCCACCCCAAAAAAGATGAAATTCTAGAAGAACATATGTGAACCCTCATAAATCGATATCCCGTATTCTTAAACGTTCAAGTATACCACATATAAGCATGTATATTACTAGTCAAAAAGACAAAAAACCTTCATAAGAAATCAAAATCTGAGTTAACTTAGTGCCTAGGAAATGTTAGAAGTACCAAATGAAATACTTATATTGATATCTGGTCAAGGAGTCTGAACTCTAGTTCATATAACAAAATTCATTAATAATAAACTTTATCAAAAACAATGCATTTAGTAAGAATTAAATTACCCAATCGCAAACATGCATTGCATAAAACTTTGTAGCAACAAAAAGCCAAACTGCATACCTGCTTGGTGAGCGAGGATCTGAAAGTGAAGATGGATGATTCATATATGATGTCTTGCTACTTTTAGCCACAGCGTGGGGTGAATTGTCATTGTCATCAAATCTCTCACCATTAAAACTTGGTGATGTTGATTCTGGGTTTCGCTTCGGAGATTCGGAAGGATATATCTTACCACTATACATTCTTGTGTGATCGTTCCGAGGACGAAGTTCAAAACAAAACTTGCAAAACGTTATATCAAAAACTGTCTCCTTCGTATCTTTGAAATTTCCCGGTGCAAACTTACACACGCAGTTCTCACACAATACCCGTCCACAACTTTGACAGTGGCAATTGAGGGAAGAAATTGGTATATTGTTATTACACTGGTAACAAGTTTTCCAACTTCTACCAGTCATCTGAAGTCCAACTGATATGTAATTTGGAACACTCTTCTCCGAAGAAATCCAAGATCTAACCTTCTCTATCAAATCCAGCCACCAACTATCAGGTATTCCCATAGACCGGCAAGGGCCAAGTGCACATAACACTCTAAAATATGATTTTTTCTTAATCTAGACTATACAAAGGATCTAGTATGTCAATCTTCTCTAGTTCAAAAGAGGAACTCTTTGGAGCATCGACTAAAACTATATAACCCTCGATAAAAATGGAGAGTTTTTTTCTTTCTTTATTTTGCAAGTCTAATTGTGTATATTAATGTTTTTTTCCGGAAAGATATGGGAGGCAGACAAGGAAAGTTTCCCCAAAGGAATCACCAAATAATATCACAAAGGGGGGACTTGCTCCATCCAATTCACATAAAATCTAACTATATTTACAACCAAAAACAACTGTAATCAAAAGAAGAAACACAATCAAAAAAGCAGCCGCCGAAGGGTTGATACAGATTTCTCAAACAAATCCAAAAAGACTCTCAAACCCCTAAAATCCAGGCTTATTACCAATCCCAGAATCATCAGTAATAGAATCCAAGATTGAAAATTTCATTAAAAACCACACGAGATCCAGAGCTCAGCACCAAAAACACAGAAAGACCAGATCAAATTAACTTTCCTTAATCAAACAGCTAATCCCTCAAAACCCACTTAAGATAGTTAACTAAGAAGCCCCAACATCAACGCAGTATCAAGAAAGTAACTGATTTCAGTATACCAAAAAGTAACTCAAAATTTAGAACCCCAAAACTCAGATCAAGAGAAAAGGCAAGAAAATATGAAGGCTTATCGCAAATGTGCAGAATAAGACCAACAACAGGGGGAAAATCAAATCTTGATGGGAAAGAAAAGAAAAAAAAAAAGTGCATTATCTGCTAGAATTTTAGAATTAATTAAAGGACGAAGAGAATGAGAATGAAAAGCAGAAAAATGAAGAGTACAGAGAAGTTTCCCTTTCTAAAACTAGCTCTACTAATGGTGTTGGCTCGCATCTCCATGACCATTTTTTGCTCCCCCTGCTTCTTCAACAACAACACCATCAATTCTTCTCTCTCTCTTCCCCATCTTCCCCGGTATAGCTTTCATTTGCAAGTCTCAACTACATTAAAATATTCATATTTCTAACCCCTCCCTTGGTATATGTACACATACGTTTATACCTTCTCCCTCCTTGACGACTCCGTCTATATATCCATAATATACATATGTATCTATCCGTCTACTTTCTGTGTAAATGGGATCGCTATCAACTTTCTCTTTATTAGCATTAGTATGTATTCATGCCATGCCATGAAAATGATGTTTATGTATTTAATTTGGTTAGATTACGTTCATTTCTTTTTATTAATTGTGTTTTTGCGTTTTCCTCTTCAGCAATTGGCCACCGTGAAAATAATTTATTACAATATCTGATTAATTAATTGAGTTCTGGATTTAGTTGTCTGTATTTGAATTTTATTAACTGGTAAAATGAATGTTACAAGATGCTATTGGTCAGAAACAGAGAATGGAATTAAAATAATTTGGCTGCTAGTCAGCAGCATAGCATAAATTTTCAAAACAAATTCAAGAAATTTTTGTACTAGCATATATTTTAGACTTTACATTTTTTTTTTGAAATTAATAACATATATGGTCATTTCAAGAAATACCCATATTTTTCCTTTCAAAAAGAAATACCCATATTTTTAAAATTTCATAAATCCTTGAAAAAAAAAACATATATTTTAACATTGGACCTCTCGTCTAGAACGTGAATATCTAATCACTGTAATAAATTTGAAAGCACTACTTCCAAAAAAAAAAAAAAAAATTCCTATAGATGTTATCTTACTTTTTCTTCTACAATGATATGCACAAAATGATATGAATTGATATTCTTTTTATACATATATATTGAATAAATCTCACTATTTTAATTGGTGAAATCTAATGAATGATGCGGTTAATATTAAGAAAATCTCTCTTGATTGATGAAATCTGAAAAATAATCCATCAGTTCATGAAGAATCCTGAAGAATTTTCTTATGGATTTATGATGACATTTGGTCAATAGAAAAGTCAATATAAAATCACTTTTTATGACTAACGTATATGGCATAGGTAGTTATTTAGTTTTAGATCAAAATATTGGACTAATAGTTTAGGATTTTCAAAAGTCAAAAAATTGGGCATTTGGTGAGTATTTCCTTTACCTATGTCTAAAGGGTCCACTTTTCTTTATTTGAATGCTACAAATTTATATGAGACATGGTATTGTCAATTTGAGTTCAATTCTTGTTAACTGTTAGTGTTTGGTTAGTGCCTAAAAAGTACTCTAAAAACAAAAAAAAAAAAGTTGTATATATATTCAACTTGCCACGCAACTTTTGAAAATTAATTCACGCAATTGCAGTTTCTCATCAAATGCTACTTCTGCTTGAAAATGATTGATGGATATCGTAAGGAATATTGTTGTTATATCATCGTCCATAAGGGTTATATTATGGGTTTGAAAAGCTTATCACTAATTAGTGATGAAAGGTGAGTAATAGGGGGATTATTGGCGATAAAAGTAGGATAAATGATGTGTCCTAACCGATTAATATATATTTTTTAATACACAAACATAACCTAAAATGTTGGTAGTAGTTGAAGATTATTGCATACTTTTGAAGTACCATATTGAGATACTTCAACAAAGATGCAATTTTGCAAATGGCTTTAAAACTTAAGGGCTTGTTCTGTGGAGACTCCTTTGAAAAGAAGTGATTTTTTTTTTTTAATTTTTTAGAGTGTGCAGTTGATATTGAGTTGAAAAGTTAAATATGTGTGTTATAAGTAAAATATCGAATTTGGAAAGAATCATTTTCTTTAAAAAAAAATCCATAAAACAACATCTAAGTGAAACATGAGATGATTATTCAAGAAAAAAACTTCAGTATTCTAGGAGCACTGAACACTCAGTACTCTATCTACTACATTTTCACCACGTGTATTATTAAGGGTCTCACTGCAACACCTCACATCCCTAACAATACACATGGCAAAAATATAGTGGGGTGATGGGCTGTGAGGTGTTGCCTTGGGACCTTAATAATACACGTGACGAAAATGTAGTGGATGGAGCATCGAGTGCTCAGTGCTCCAAGAGCACTGAAGTTTTTTCCATTATTTAGTCCAACTTCTTATTATTTTCTCCTTTATTAGTATATAAAATTATCCAAGTGGCGAATTTGTTACCGTGTATCCTTTTCCTCGACAAGGAGGGGACAAGTAAACAACTATGGTTTATATAAATAAAGTGAATTGGACGGTATTAACCGATATTAAATAGGTGGGAAAACAAAGATTATAGACTAATGAAAAATGTAAAAATGATATGAAGATCACACTTGTTTCTATAACAAAGTTAAATAGCTTATATAAACGAATATAGAGGGAGGATGTGGGGCCTTCCAGTAGCAGAGGAGCCATGTAATCTACTAGTTTCGATACGAAGTCAAAGGTGGTTTTTGAATCATTTTTAATGAAAAATGAACCTTTACTGGTTGGTGCAAACCAATTATCTGGTTTGATGCCGTAAACATACTATAAACATGTTATCACACTTGCGTATATAATTAATGAAAGGATTATATATATTAATGAAAGGATTATATCGGTGAATAGTTGTTCTATATATAGTAAAATAGTTAATTCATACTCGACGCCCTCATGTATAATAATTACAAATATAAATAAGAAATACTACAAAAGAAAAAAAAATCATATTTTCCCACATAATTTATTTGTGTTTTTTATAAAATTTATTATGAAATTGGAATATCTAATCTAATTTTACGACAATGTTTTATAATTAATTAAAGTATTCAATACACAATATATTCCTTTATGTCGATGTTTCTAAATGTTTAACGAAATTTTTCTGGCACCCTAGCAAATCTAGTTATTTTTTTAATTTAATAATAAAAATTTAAACTCGTCTGTTATATTATAATAATAATAATAATAATAATAATAATAATAATAATGCACCCACATAAATTGAAGAGTGCCATCCCATGACAGCACCCTCTAATGGTGCCAGCCTGCCAATATATATACATTTATATATATATATATATATATATATATTGATATAATAATAAATTAAACTCATCTAATATATAATAATCTAATATTCTTTTACATACTTATAATCTTAAATAATAAAAGTGTGTGTATGCATATTTGCTGCAGAATCATTGCCTCAAATATTGCCAACTAAAAGCAAACTAAAGATAAACTCAATGTATCGAAAAAATAATAATAATAATAATAATAATAATAATAATAATAATAATAAAGATAAACTCAAAATTATCTTCAGCAGTATATATAATGTGGATATATGGTTGCCAAATGGAGTGATATATTCCTCCTTCCTACGTAGGAAGGAAGTAGAAGAATGAAAGAAAACGTCAACACTAATTTAATGGATATCGTGACTAATTATCATTGGTCAAATTTTTAAGAACGACGTGAGGAAACTAAGAAGGAGAGTGCAATAATGGATATAAACTTTTTATTATCTTTTTTTTTTCACTTTGGAGATGACATGACCAGAAAAATTCCACCATCCACATTCCATGGAGACACTCTAAAGCAGAGATTGGATAAAACTCATAAGTTCATCACAGAAGTACAAGAGACAGCAATCACGTTCAAGCACAAGAGGAGAGAGCGGTAGAGAGATTTAAAAAAATTTAAAATATGTGGATATAATTGAATAATTATCAAATCAAAGAAATATATAGAAGTTATAATATTAGATATATGCGATCCTTTCAACTCAGCAAAATTAAACATCGTCTTCTATAATTATAACTAGTTAAATCTCTCATACATTGTACGGGTAGAAAAACTTACTAAAATATATTATTAGATAGTTAAACATACGTATGTAATATTTACACTCTGTAGAAAATATAAAAACACAAGTATATATTAATTGAATAAATAAGATCGATGGACTTAGTAATTGTAAAGTTCATGATAGTTTAAAAGGTAACATACATTCTTATATACAATCATTTATACATATACTAGTTTGAACCCGTGCGTTACACGGAATTGTTTGTAACCTCTCAGATTTATGTCCAAATGTAATTGAGTTTGATATATTTGAAGATTTTCTAGGACTAATTATTGTCGATTTTTTTATGAAACCAACTATGATGTTAATTAATATTAAAAAAAGAAAAAAATTAACATCTACTCCCCTTATTAAAACATATTTCTTTTCAAATATATCACAATATCTGATTGAGTCAGTAAAGAACTAATAACTGATATTAGAACAAAATTTATTATTAATAATATGCAATAAGCACTCATTTATTTGTTAGCTTGGCTTTATATTCTCTTACTTTTATATTTGATCACAATAGACAAATAACTTTATATTGAAGGGTTTTATAGATATTGATATTATATTGTTATTTAGCTTTTGAAAAATGAAACAAATTAAGGGTTGAAAAGATGTTAATTAGGTTTGTTGCTTGTATTTGTACATTATAGTTATTTGAAATTATAGCATTTAAAATAGATAAATCATATAGGAAGTTAGGTATTATATTTACTCAATTTTGATTGCTAAAAAAATTCAAGGATCAAATTGAATTAGATTTCAAAATTTTTTACTACTATCTAGGACTTAATTCAATAAATTTAAAAAAAAGGTTTATAGTGTAAAAGTAGAAAGAGGATAGTAGAAATTTAACTTGAATCTTTCAATAATTTCTATGAGTAGTACGTTTATTGTTACTTTTTAATTTTTAACTCGTATTAAAGTTTATATCAAGAGCTTCAATTTAAGACCCATATGCGATATTTTTTGATATCAAAATAGTGACATTTTATCAAAAGGAAATGAAAAATAAGTTAAAAGTAGTTAAAAAGTTAAAAAAAAGTTAATGGGCTTGGTGGTAAAATGGCAAGACGACAGCGAATGGTTACTTAATTGGGCGACGAAATTGGAGTTTCAATTTGACCAATTGAAGATTAGCATTATAATATACAAGGATACAATAATGAAAAAAACATATATATAATGTATTAAAAAATTCAAATAACATTAAGTTCACCAATACACACGGTAAAGATGGTGAATTAACGAATTATGATAAAAAAATACTACCTAATTTTAAACAGATCCTAATAAAACTAAGAAATTCAAAATATTAGTAATTTTATTTTACCTACATGCATGTATGTTATTATACATGTGTGCATCTAAGTTATAAGCATCACACACTTGTAACTTAAATGTGTGTCATGTATTACTCGCATGCATAATAATATAGGCAAAATAAAATTTTTCTTCAAAAAATATATAATATATTAAAAAATTCAAATAACATTAAACTCACTAATACACAAGGAAGAGATGATAAATTAACGAATCACGATAGATTAAACCACCATCGCGTTGCACGGGTAAAAAAAACTTACTAAAATATATTATTAGATAGTTAAGCATATATCTGTAATATTTACACCGTATAGAAAATATAAAAACGCAAGTATATATTAATTGAATCAATAAGATCTATGGAATTAGTAATTGTAAAGTTCATGACAGTTTAAAAGACAACAAACATTCTTATATGTAAATCTTTATGTATATATATATAAAATAATGGGAAAAAAACTTATTACTCACCCCATTTTAAAAAATCTTAATAAAATTAAAAAATTCAAAAAATATATATAAATATAAAATGCATTAAAAAATTCAAATAACATTAAACTCACTCATACACGCGATAGAGATGGTGAATTAACAAATTATAATGGATTATATTTTGTTTTAGAATTAATATTTCAAATTTGGTATTTTAACTGATTAGTGAAAAAGATTAACAAATAAAATAAATAGGCAAAATTGTTAAAGTTTAGTTGTTAAACCTGATGGTTACATGTTCAAGTCTTCTTTCGGTTCTTTCATAAAAATTTTTGTTTAAAAGAAAAAGAACAGTTACCGTAAAATTTACCAAATAAAAAAGAAGGGAAAATCACAGTACAAATGATATCAAGACTTAAATAGATTAATATATATATATGTATATATATTAGATAAAATTCTAACAATGGTGCTGCTCATAAATCAAGTCAATTATAATAATAGTCCTCCTGCTCTCAAATTAATGTTCAATGGCTCAACTGTTACCCAGGGCGAAACTTCATCGACACCATATCAAATTAACCCCATTTTATTTCACTTTCACATATGCTTGGTGCTATTCCCTTTTGTTTTATTTCTTTTTCCCCTTTTGAGACTTTCTAGAACTACAACGAAAGAACACACAAGATTGAGAAATTTATGGTCACTTGAGGAAGCGATTCACAAATGGTGAGAGTAACGTTTCACCATTTTTCATTTTCTTGAGTTTATGTGGTAATTTAGTGGTATGAAATGATAGGTTTGATTAAGTATACAGACATGTACTACCCCACTCCACAAAGATAGCTCAATTTCTATTTTTACAAAGATTATGAAAAATTCATTTAATGATATTAGAAAAACAAATTTAAGATTATTTTCGAATTATGCTATTTTATTTATTAATTATTTCACTTTAATAATTATATTTTATTATTTATAATAATACACATTAAATAAGAGTATGTAAAAAATCTAATATTTCAACTACATCTAAAAGGAAAAAAGTGGCATATCTTGTGGGTAATCATCGATTGAGAGAAAGGATATCTTAACTAATTACTAGGATTGTACATGGGCATATCAATTCAATACCAATGGGCGATGGCTCATTATTGATTTATCCACTAATAAATTTAACTTTTTTTTTAAAATATGAATCAATTTTTGTCTCATGTTATTACTGCTCAACATAAATTACAATTATACTTAGTAATAATTCATTATTTTAACAATCAACGTCATTAGATGTATAAAAAAGTTGTGTTAGTCTTTGACTCATTATTATATATTACATACAAGCTTGAGCTCGACTACATAAAAGAAAAATGTAGACAAGTTATTATAAATCTAATGTTTACAGTCTATTTACCATGTATTAAAAAAAAATAAAATTGGGGGATGGTGGGGTTACTAGGGAAATTTTTGATTTCTTGTTCTTCCACATTTTATTTTAACTTTTTCATCCTTTAATACCCAATAATGTAATAGTTATTTCATTATCAAATACATTTAACCATAAAATTATTTTGCATTTAATTTATTATTAATATTTATAATTAGTCAACCCAATAAATATTGCAACTTTTCACCATACGGCAAGGTAGAAATGACACATATTACACACATATGCATGTGTGCGTGTGCTCGCTAAGGATTAACTTAAACTTACAACATGTTTATCGTAAAAAACATATAGAAAATAAAATGAAAAGAAGAGGGGAAAAAGTCCCAATGAAATAACTTCCTAATGAAAAAAGGACACACACACAAAACATCCAAATAAAATGGAACAATAGAATATTGCTTGGTAGCTTTAGGTAGAATTTAAGTAGGTGAGAAGACACATCTCCATCATGTAAATATGTGCCGAAAGATGGGTGGTATCTTCTCATATTTCCAAGTCATTTCAGTACTTTACCTTCTTGTCCTTTTCTATATTAATACTAACATAATAAATAATAATCCTCTTAAAACATTCAACACAATACCTAATGTTTTGTGCGACATAAATAGGCAATTCTTTATGTACATTTAAATTAGGTGCACCCCACTTGGCTCATAAAGTGACATTAATTAATTTTGCACATTTTATGTGACCATAGTAAATTTGACTTTTTCTTGGAATTTATTATGAATTTTCTCTTCTACCATCATCATGTATGAGTCATAGTACATGTGAACAAATTGTTATTTTGTAACTTTGGGAGGAATCCAGGTCACTTTTATCACAAGGAACGCTTCTTCAACTTACAGTTAAAATGGGTCCCCCACCGCACTCCTAACTCTTGCGAACGGGAATTGATATTTGCAAGTCCCGTTATAACATCATCCAATGGTACTGTCTCCAATCTCTTTCTCTCATTATACATCTGATAAGATTATTCCACTAAATATACATATAGTAGGAGATTATTAAACAAAATTACATAGAGTTGTCTCACAGTAAGTCAACTTATGTAGAGGTTATCCAATAATCACACCATATATGTGCATTTGACGGGATAATCTCGCTAGACGTATGACATGATGTCTTTTTTGATAACTTCTCATCCACTAATGTGGTAGTGGGCCCAACTGAAACCTACCAACAAGAGGTTAATTAATTTTGTTTATTGATTCATTTAAGAAGTGTGGCTAACAGATGACACAATAAGGTACCATGTGTTTGCTTCTTGATAATTTTTGTGAGATCTATTATCCAAGCCATTGACCTCATATAGTTTAGTTATCCATCCGGATATTATTAATATATCTACTCATTTGCCATCGGTTATCGAGTTAAACGAGTTTTAAACACTCTTGAAAAAGTTTTTTCCCCAGAGTTCAAATTCGTCACTTGTTATATGAACTTTGCTTATGGAATGCCTTGGAACAACCATATTGGAGTAGAAAATTATCATAATGTTTGAGCGGTGTGCATGTGAGGAGAATATTGTTATATATTTTGTAAGTTTGGAGGAATCTAAATCCCTTTACTTCACAAGGGATGCTTCTTCAATTTAGGATTAATAAGGGGCCCCTCTCAAAATAATCCATCTTTTGGTGTCCTCAAAAAGCCATACTTAATGTGTCTTTGGTTAAAAGCACCCCACCCACACTGTGGCCCAGTCATGTCTTTCACAAGGAGGGAATCATAACTGTTCATGACATCCCATTCTTGTAACATTTTATTATTATTTAAAAAAAAAAAATCCTTTTTGTATAATAAAAATGAAAGGTTAGATATTTGCAGCTTTATTTTAATTTGCAGATAATGGATGCATATATCATGTATACTTCATCTATTTTAGAGTGATAATGGTAAAATATTGTAGTGATTATGGATGGATTTTGATGATTAAATATATATATCAGCCAACATCATCAAGAAATGACTAGTGACATTGTTTTAAGTGCTATTTCACACAGAATTAGAGGAGTTATCTGGTCAGTTCGAGTACCAAGTGTGGTACTGTCATGTTGATAAATTCAAATTTAAAATGTCGACGTAACAATACCACATCGGCTATTTAACTAACATCGTATCGATATAACACTATAGCATTAGTTGATGATAAAACCTTTTTGGTGGAAAGAATAATGAAAATGATAGTTTACACGTGGGACATAATAACTTAAACTTTTTTCTTTTTCTTTTTTTTTTAAAAAAAGAATAAGGCATAGACCATGTAATATTTTCAAGTCAATTAGTTGTATTATAATATTTTTTACTTTCACAATTTCCATTTTGTTACGAGAATGGTCTATTCTAAAAATGTTCTCACCCCATATGCATGGCAGAATTATCCCGTCATACACATGTGATGGGAGATTATTGAAAAAACTACACACAGTAAACCCCTTGTATATAGGATCCCATACAGTTGTCTTAATAATCTTCGTCAAATGTGTATATAGCGGGAGATCGGGATTGTAGTCTACTCAGCCTTTTGTTTTTGAATATTACATGCAGAGAATTGTAATATAAGAGAATTGCACTGTGGTAAAACGTATGGAAATGTGCTCAAATGCCATTAGATCGCATAGGTTTTGACGTCTACTCAATCTTTTCAATGTAACACAACTTGATTTTAGCTACCTAAAATGAAAAAAGAAAAATTAAAAATAAAGGTCATCCCATTCATGTTCCTTTTACCACATCAATTCCTTAAGACTATAGTACTAAAGATAATGGGAATCTTTTCAAAAGAAAATACAATATTAACACTTAAAAAGTCTATCATTTTGAGATCGCTTTTTAACCGTATCTTAATATATTATCATATTATATTTTTTTTTACGCAAGAAGCACTAACAATTTAAGGATGTTTTTACTTTTCGAGCAACATAAGTAAGACTTAATAAGCGCCGACTCATCGGAATTCCATTAAGATAAGGTGTAGAACTAGAAAGAGAAAAGCATTTGGTTTTTCCACAAAATTGATGCAAGATTGTTCTTTTCTTTTCTTTTCTTTTTCTCTTCCCATACAAAGAATAGACTCGTTGGAAAGTACTGGTGTACCTACCTAGTAACTTTGAGTTGTAAATGTATAAACTTTCATCATTTTTCTTTTTGAAATCACCAAATTAAGATTGTCCACTCAAAGAAATGTATGTTATGTGTGTTTGCTTCGTAGGATAGATATTCATTGTACTCAATCTTCCTTTGAAATTTAGCACTTTGAGAAAAAGTCCATTGCTTCGATAATTTATTGGACAATTAATTGTAGCCATCATTTTACTTTTTGACCAAAAATCTGTGATAAAAATTCAATGGATAAAGTTAACGGCTACTACGGTTTTTCTTTTCAAGTGGGCTTTAATTTCTACCTATTCTATTTTTTCTTTTATAATTGTCTCATTTTACTTTTAAAAATTTGAACATTTCTAACTCATTTTCATTTGAAACAGAATTATATATAATCTTTAATAAGGGCCCCAATTACTTTTTTAGAAAAATTATGTGTAATACTCAAAACAAGGGCTTGTTCTTCTTGTTATTTTCAACCTGTGGAACTATATTCATATGTTTTGATAAATACACCACATTTTATTTATGATAAAGATCCTTAATTTTTGCTTAAAAACTAGTTCATTATTCCTATTTTCAACTACCAATTAATTAACAGATAGTTTCTCCAATTATAAATATTTTCAAAACTTTTTGTTAATATAGTTAAAATAATTAACAAACTTTTATTTTTGTTGTTTATCTTATTTAGAAATACTTGGCGACAAATAAGTATTCCTGTGCCTCATAATACAATTTTTCAACAAGTACTCGGGTCTATAAATTTTAATTAATGAAAAGTTGTTATAAACTTGACAAGAAAAGTTATGATCATAGCTACAAAAATTCAACAAAAGTTATATATATTGTCAAATTAAAATATGGTGCCATTAACAAAAATTGTTGTATGAATATAATTAACCTTTCAACTTTTGAAAACACTGAAAATATATTTATTTTTCATACTCTGAAAACACATTTTTCAAGATGAAGAAAAAATTTAAAAAAATAAATAAATTGTTGATTAAAAGATGAATAAAAGGATAAGTGCACTCCAATAAATCGTTGGTCATTGTCATACATCTTGATTAATCATTCCACCTCATTGATATTACAGCCTAAAACCTAAGATATTAGCTAAGGTAAGAAAAATTTGAGGCTACTTAATTGAAAAATGAGTAACATTGAATTTGACCAGTGCATTTAATTTCTTTACTTGATAAAAGCCATACACCGCTTTAATCATCTAATGTGTTTTTTATTGCAAATTGTTAGACTTTTAAGCAATTAACATTTGGGTTGCTTTCATTTAGGTTTGTCGATCTATATTCCTATCACGTCTCACTTCATCCTTTTGTTCAGATAATTGTGATGAGGACGGAAAAGACACGTTTCAACTCAAGAAGTTCATTCTCCAGAAAAATAGGAAAATCACAAGTGGATAAAGAGAGTTTATTACTTTATTATTTAACTGGAGTATTTTTTTTAAAATACATTTATCTAGTTTCTATTTATTTCAATACTCTTAAAATACTGGAAATTTTTATGTGGTTAACTTGATCCCTAACCCAACAATTTCGCCAATTTTTTATTAAACTTTGCTACCATTATGAATTATGATTCAAACTCATATTCCTTGTCGGTTATCTTGTGACGAGACTAAAGTTGAAGAATTTGCCATTGTCCTTCCATGAAACTTTGTGATACAACCCTCTATTAGGCGGTCGGGTGGTCAAAACCTTCTTAAAGACAAACTTTGAGGCGCATCCCAAGTCTTGGCTCATCCTCGCCCTATAAAAAACGCCACAATGAACAAGCATGAAGAACAACCAAGCACTACGAGTGCAACTAAAGGCGCGCGACCAACCACGCTTTGGTGCACTATCAACCAACCAAAGGTGTGCGACCATACAATCTCTGGCGCAATCCAAGCACACCTCTAGTGCAAGACTGACCAACCTATAATTGGTGTAGTGGTTGGGGTAAGATCAAGCACTCTTTAATTGGCGAACCAAGCGCACGAACGATCGACCCCTGACAAGTGCAACCCGAGTGCAAGAATGACCAATCTCTTCGCCAAGACCAACCAATCTCTTATTGGTGCAATTTGAGCACGCATCAATTGGCGCCGTCTGTGGGAAACCGACTGAAAAGACATTGTTGATTCCTCTGGAAAAAGCAAAGATTTTATAAAGCAAGGAAAGCAAGCAAGAGGGGAGGTTCGAGATCGGAAAACTTCATACGTGAGTAGGACGATGATTTACCGCGTCTGGGAGGTGGCGGTCCACGCCTTCTTCTTCGAGATATTAATTTGGATCGTGAATGAGCCAGCCTCCTAATTGAAAAGCGGCCTCACCAATGACCAACTAGGGACCTTCTTAGCGGACTTCAAGCTCGGCATGGAGAACTACATATGACGATTCCTAATTATTAGAGACGACAAGGCAAAACGTGCAGAGTTGGAGGCATCAAGTGCAGCGTCGCCTTGGAGGAAGTGAAAAACATAATCAAACAAGACTACCATGTAGCCTACGGGGAAATCGCTTATTCAAAATTAGAAAAATTAACAACTAGTAGACGGAAATAGGCCAATGAGATATCTTTAGAAAAACACCAACCTTATTAGGTACACCGACCTTATCATGTCGTAAGAACAACCAATCTTATCAAGTTGAGCGAGCAAAACTGACCTTATAAGGTCATAAGAACAATCAACCTTATCAAGGGGCAAGACCAACCTTACCAGGTTGCAAAATCAACACCAACCTTATCAGGTTGCAAGACCAACCTTAATAGGTTGTGAAAACAACTTAGATGGGCTTTTGTTTGTGGGACCCGTGATACCACCCCCTATTAGACGGTCGGGTGTTCGAAACCCTTTTAAAGACAAACTTTGAGGCGCATCCTAACTCTAGAACACATTTCTACTCCACCTCAGTCGTTGACTCCTCCTTCATAACAAACTCTGAGAAGCCCAAGTCGCCCATCATCGCCTTATAAAAACGCCACAATGAACGAGCATGAAGAACAACCAAAGCACTATGAGTGCAACTAAAGCGCGCGACCAACCACTGTCTAGGCTCCACCAACCAACCAAAGGCGCGTGACCAACCACCCTCTGGCGCGCGACCAACCAACGTCTGGCGCAATCGAAGTACACCTCTAGTGCAAGTGGCTTGGGTAAGACCAAGCACCCTCCAATTGGCGAACCAAGTGCACGAACCACCGACTCCTGACAAGTGCAACCCGAGTGCAAGAACAACCGATCTCTCAGCTAAGACCAACCAATCTCTTATTGGTGCAATTTGAGCACCACTTTGATTAGACTTTAGTGTTGTAGGTACGATGTTCATTTATCTGTCTAGCATTGGTGGGATTAATTTTAGTCTTAATTTTGGGCATTTTCACAGCTCACAATTTGTGAGAATCACCTTTCATTATATATTTACAATCGAATTGCTATACAAGAAATCCCCAGCCAATCACAAGATGATCGTACACTTCTCAGAATGCAGGACGGAGAGACAATGTATCCCTAACAAACTAATTGGCATTATTTGCTAACATTATGTATTACAAAGATGAGGGGCTAGATGAATAAATAAGAAAGGGAAAAATATCTAGCAAGATAAAGCGGTAAAGGCCTTGAAACACATTTTCATTTGCTGAGTCTTTTCCTTTGCAGATTGGTATTTTGACATGATATTCCAACAATCTTATATATCTTTAGTGATGATTTGGAAATATATATATATATAATATTTTGCTATTTACTGATAATAATACCTATAATTTGATCCACAACTAAATTCATTGCAAATGCCAATTAATAGCTTTCTGCAAAAATTCAAGTAGGACATGTTTTTGGAGTTTTCCAATTTCAGAAACGGTTTTCAGAACTGACAGACCAAACATATTTTCAGAATTTTTAAAATTAGGAAATGAAAACAGAAAACTGAAGTATAAATAGAAGGCACATTAGTCTTACATTTATTCATTATTATTATGCTTTTTAAAACGAAATTGTAATTGAAGAACGATTAGAAAAACCAATCATTTATTTTCTTGAAGCTTTTTAATTAACATTTTTGGAAGAAAATATTAACCACAATAAGTGATAAGTGATCACTTATTTTCACTTATTTCATTTCTCTTTCTATTTTTAAACAATTCCAATTATGTAAATGTAATAATAAAGCACCAGCACAAATTTTTTAAAATATTATACTAAGCTTGTTGACCCCTCCAACACAATTAAACAGAATAAAATTTTCAATATGTCACATATTCTATACGTTTTCTTTACTTGCGCTAATAACTCTTTTTACTACAAATATGACTTTGGTCATATATTATCGATTTCACATCTAAATATATATATATATATATAATAGATATGTGTACTTTTCTTCAATCATCCCAAAAAAAAGTTAATAATAATATATAGAGGAAAGAAAAGGGGTTTTCGGTTTTTTTCTTTTTTTTTTCCCCCTGGTTTGGGTGTGTTTGGGGGGGGGGGGGAGTGTTAATTAAAATGGAGCAGAGTCTTTTCAAGTCATCCACTACTTTTTTCCCATACGAGGACAATAAGCAGAGTTTGCGTATACTCATCGTAATTCTTGTTATTGGAAACTTGAGAAATATTTTCAACGCATATTTCGGGCAGATAATTCTGTCCAAAACACTAATTTCAAATCATCAAGAAATTCGATGACTAGCGCACGTATTATCGGGGTTCATCAACATAAAAAGTCATCACATAAATATAAAAGATAATAATAACAATGATAATAGACGAATTTTTGATTTCTTTTCCTAATTCTGTATGGCCCACCTTAATAACTAAGAATCTTTGCCATTCATCATCATATCATGGTACAAACAGAATCCCACACTTGGAAAGGTAAGAAAAATAAGCATGGCCAAACATGACTGCCCCTTCCACAATCCAAGTTATTCAAAAAAGAATCTCAACCTTTTAACCTTGGGTTATTAGACAAATCAACTTTTATATATAAGAAAAAATCCAAGAAAAAGAAAAAGTAATTCATCCGTTGGAATAGTTCCTATGAGATTAGTATTTAGGGTGTTGATTAAATAGACAATTTATTCATGATACTGCACTAGGTAATAAGCTGACAAACTATAGAATTCTGTTGATATATCAGAGCCATTAGAGGTCGTGAATTATATGGTGAAAAAAGACGAGGAATGACGTGGTCATTTGTCCCGCCTAGTCAAGTGAAATCCAGCATGGATATACAAAATTGACTCCAAAACTATGGATTGGGCAACTAGTGCAAATCCTTTCACCAAATAATAAGCTTTTCAAATTCTTACTGCAATATTTTAAGAAGATAGATAAAGCTCCGTATAAAAAAGCCTTACCCTGATGTGGTACGAATCTTACAAAAGCAGCTCCACATTCACGAATCTAATAAATAAGTATAAACAATATAAACAAATAGGTATAAGGCTGCTTTTGTTAGATTCCTACCAAATAAGTATAAGGCTCTTTATAAAAGAGTTTTATCTAGTTTTGTAGAAGGACTCATGACTAGACATGTTTCAAGAGTACTATAAACAAAATTCTTCCTGTCCATCCCCACACCCACCAAAAAAACAAAAGGGTTGGGAGGAAACGAAGGAAAAAATCAAGCTCTTTTTCTTCATTTAATGATTAACCACCAGGGATACCCAATGAACCTTGAAAACTTGCACAACTCAACCAGCAGACACAGTTTCCTAGACAACAAAAAAAGCCCGTGATCACCAACAAAGAATAAAGGATTCCCCAACATGATAATTCTTATGCATGCATAAGGATAGTACACAAGTGGATAAGAAAAGTCCAAGAGAAGATACCAGCAGCAAGGAACTTGCTACTGTTGCTTCTTCAGTCTTATTTGATAATTTATTTCTGTCACTCAAAGTTATTTCATTTTTTTGAGCACAATCCAAGAAGGGCGGATTATTTGCATTTTGATTTCTTATTTTTAGTCTACAAGAGGAGACACGTGGTTTACTAGGCATATTCTCGAGAAAAAAGGGGTCATCATGCTCGTTTTGTGCGCCTTCCAACTTCAAGTGCTAGCTCTGTGTCAATTTTCAAGGAAATGTCGAGCGCTTTAACAGAATGGGTCAGCGAACCACTGCATCAACAGGAAAAGTTACAGTCTCTTGCAACATGATCCATATGCTCAAGCAACTGTGATTATATATTTGCAATATACAATTTAATTGGAAGACATTATTCTAGTACAAAATAAGATCAGAATTTATAAAGTATAGATGCAGTTTTGGTAACATTTGAACAAAAAAGAGAATCTCTATTAGATGCGGGCCAATGGTTCTTTCATCAACACTTCTTACTTTTTAGATATAGAACTTGATGTTTTCCAGTTATGCAAAGGAACTCTTGCATCAAGATGCAGTGTCCTAAAAAGTGCGAGGTATTAAGCGTTTGACGCCAAGCCCCGAGTCTAGGCATAACAATGCATGATAAAGTACAAGGTGTGACTAGACATGAACTGCCTTGGCACCGGGAGCTCATTTCAGAACAAAGGTATTGCATCAGGGGACGATTGTATTGGCATTTAGCTTTTGGGCAGGAGCCGTGAAATTAGATCCATTCTACAAATAAAAAATTAATTCATTTAGTAAAAGACGGGTGGAGGATTATCCAGTGTGGTTCTAAAGTACTTTGTAAACTCATGTTCAGAAATAATAACTAGTTGGTTCTCGGTCTTGAACATTTCTATTTCCATATGAACCTTTCAACTAAGACAAACTGCAATAGGAAGATTAAAAATAAAAAGGTGCAAGCATTTTTGTGGAATAAAATAGCTAAAAGAGGGAAATATGTATAAACATATTACCTAGAAATGTAGGTTACTCCGGTTTGTCCAATCTTGTTTACCGTGTCAAGGGTAACATTTCCAGATGCCTGCACCAAAAGAAGCAATAAAATGGTGCCATAATAAAAAAATCTTTAAAATCCAAACAATTGTAGAAATAAGATGTAAATATATGCCATGGAGAATAGAAACAGTTCCTTGTGAAACAAAGACAAGAATTATGGAAGTGAAGAGAAGAGGTGGCCCTAATAGAGATACAGGCCAACGGACTGAACTACTCAAGACAGCTTCCATTTAAATTCGAACTTCCACAGAATTTTAGTGATGGTTTTGGAACTAACCACCTTCATAGAATCATTTACTGTGTTTGTAATGCATCCTCATTCAATCTTTTGGTCATATTGAAATTATTTTGAAAGTAACAGTTACTTAAAAGTTCTAATACGATGAACCGGTTTCTATCCAGGTTATCAAGAGATACGGCAATCCTGTTTCTATCCAGGTCATCAAGACAGCAAGGCAAGAACCATCTCACAGGTCCTTGTGCCATTGAAGCTAGTGAGCGTGCGTGTAACAAATCTTCCCCATTTTTCCCTGCTCGTGTCTAAAGTATTTCATATGCACTGTCCAGAATAAAATGAAACCAGATAAAGGGGAAACCGGGAAAGCATAGCAAATATGCAACAAATAGTGGATGCATCAAAAACAATATAACATCCACCACTAAACCATCTAGTTAGGGTAATACATTACAGGGCCCCAAGATTTCAAGCTGGCCTATGATTCTTAATCACTAATTTCTATGCATGTAATAAAAGTAAAATTTCTGTACAAAAGAAGGAAAATTGGATGCAAGATAATTTTCTAATTTCATTCAATCCGATCACTAAAAGTTTTATCCTGTCACCAAAAAAGCAAGCACATCCAACTAAAAGGAAGCTTCCTAATAGATCAGGAAGCACATTTCTTTCTGCTTAATTGGATAGATAATTATTTTGTGCTAATAAGAAATGGGGAAAGTGTTAAACTGTATGAGAGACTGAGGAATGGAGTTCTTGTAAAGGTTGGTGATGACCACATAAATTACAAAGTATTAGAAAGAGAATGAAAGTATATATAATGTCTGCAATTGAAAAATGAAGAAATGAAATACCAATCAGGAATTACCTCAGTCTCAAATTTCCCATCGATCAACTCTACTGCTTCTTTAAGCATTGATACATCGACATCCCCACTAGACAAAGGGACGACCATATTGTCCAGCATTATCCTAGTCAAAGATGTCTTTGTTTGGGATGCATAATGCAATGCCTCAGTGACTTCCTGCAGTGTCCTGGTTTCAACCTGTAAGCAAAAGAGAAGTTTTAAACTACATAAGTATATGCCTGAATTTACACGCATTTAAAGGCATACAAAAAACGTGTTTCACACACATTAAGTTCTTAAATAATCCGAGTATCTTGAAATTTTGATAATATCATGCTTCTAGTGATTTTCAGTAATCATCCATTGTACTTCAACTCACCTCTATCTTCCAATTGGTAAAGAAATGAAATTTTCATTTTTATACAACCTATTGACCAGTAATGCTATTGCATAAAATCTAGTTAAATACTTAAACTTTCATGTAACATTTATAGAATATTAAACTGAGCATTTAAACTGATCTCAGAAAGTTTTATGATATTAGCATTGAAAAGAATAACATAAAGTATCGGTCAAGGAATTCAACAATCTGGCTTTCTACTGAATCCAATTTTTCCATACCAAATAAGAGATGGAAGCAACTAAAAAAACTAAAGTAAAATATAGGCAATAAAGCTTATCATATCCTACTGATGCACGGGTACACTAATGGTACTAGATCGTGAATCTAGAACATATAAAAAAATAGTGCTCATGGTCTCTCTCTCTCTCTCTCTCTCTCACACACACACACACACACACTCACACACACAAAAAAAAAAAAAAAACACAAAGTTGAAGGCAATGAGAACCAATTGAGCAACACTGTTGAATAAGCACGCCAATCAAGGCATTAGAATTCTGTTGAACAAAGTAACCTGTGGACCAAGAAGTTAACTGTCTAGAATTAGAACTAGTATACTTAAGAAGTCAATACTCTACCTCAACACCCATCTTAAGATTATTTTCCTCCAAATAGAGGTCGACAGATTTCAGGGCATTTATGATACCTCCAGCAATAGATATATGGTTGTCCTTTATCATAACCATATCGAACAAACCCATTCTGTGGTTCTGACCGCCACCTATTAGGACCTGTAGAAGTAATTAGAACAAAAGCTCAGACAATCATAATAATTGAAGATGGTGATATTAAAAATATATGGAGAGAGATCATTGAACCACACCGCCCATTTATCCACCAAACGTAGACCTGGAGCAGTTTTCCTTGTTTCCAAAATGCAAGCAGGCCGTGCACCATCTGCCATTGCCTGTGAAAATCTTGAACATTGCTATCACCATGGCGTACAAAATCAATTACCATACCAGATTACTTTTACAGATCACTTTCAGCATTTATATATATGTGGTTTCCATGATATATTTGATCCAACATCTCATATTCTTTTATCAATATTTCTAATAAACCTAATCAATCTAACACCCACTTCTTACCATGATTAACTGGGTAAATCTTTTCTTCAAATCTATGTTTTAACCAAGAATCAAGGAAGTGTAAACCTCAGTGAGCACTGTGGCAAGTATCTTTTAAAAGAGATCCTTATATATAACTCAATGCCTCTTTGGCACGCCCAAAACACGCTGAGAATGTATTTTAGATCCCCCACTTAAAAAAAAAAAATTATTTGGTTGACGGAAGATCAGTCTCCTTGGATAACAACTATATTCTCACTTGTTGAGGTCCAGTTTCTCATCCAGAGAAAATGATGCAGATCCTAATAGTATATAAAAATAGAATTACAAGATTCTTCAATTTATGGTTATTTTAGTTTATTTAAATTAGGTTTAATTGCTCCCTTTTTATGTTAGAATTTCTTTAATTAGATTCTTGGCTTATGTTCTGTTTCACCCTATATGCAAAGAGGGTGTTGCTTTTGTAGTAAGAGGACTTGACTGATGAAATGAACAGATAATTTCTCTTCTCTCGATTTCCTCTATCTCTCTCCTTTTCTTCAGTACTAGTAATCCGCTTTTTGATGTTCTTATTCGTATTACGGTTGGCATCACTTATTTTGGTTACAACTTACAGTCAGTACAGATTGTCCTTGTCAAAGATCAGAACTTCATAAATACACTATTGGAAAACATAAAGACCCTCAAATGTGTTTGTTGACTCATTGCCCCTGAAAATAATGCTTGAAAAAATCATGCTTGAAATGTGTAGCAAGGCCTACTGGAATATGACAATTAGAACTCTCAGACACACAAGCATGCAATTTTTTATATTGATACTAACTATTTAACAATCATAATCAACTGCGTTCATCAATTAAGACGTCGAAAAGGTTCATTCAGTAGTTGAACTAATTAATTAATAATAAATTAACGGACTTGAATCTCTATCTATTCAATAATAGCAGAAACACGTAGAAACTAACCCACCTTAGTTAGAGTTGCTATCCCACTCATTCTCTGCATGAAATTAAGCACAACCCTCTCAGCTACAACGATGCTGTGGGCTCTTCCTGAACGTTTTCAGAATGAGGTGAATGAGAATAGAGTTAAGATAAATAATAAAAAATAAAGCTTTTCGAGTCCAGAACCAGTTTCTCTTTTTACCATGTACTTTGCCGAATTGGAGTCCTTTATGTACACTATCACCATCTTTTCTGCACCACTCAACCTGATATCAATCAGCAACAAGAATTAAAATTACAACTATATTTTCCTTTCTTCATATTGCGGTAAAAAAGGTTGATATATAGGTAAAATTTTATAAAACACTTCAACAATTCTACGAAGCTTATTTCAGGAAATATAACTTGCAGATTAAGTACATATGAGGCAAAAGGTGTACAAACCTTCAGGGATGGATCAACCTCGCTGAATACCATTTCTGCAAGTGCAATACCAGCCACAATCCCATCTTCTTTCGCCAAGAAATGGGCTTCCACTTCCATCTCTACAGGAATGGTCGCCTTACAAGTCACATCCCCTACATTAATAACCCTTCTATTTAGTGCTCTGAAGTCCACAGATATCAGAGAAACGAAAACCATAAAGGGGGAATCCCCCCCCCTTTTTTTTTGGGGGGGGGGGGGGGGGGGGGGGGCATTGCAATAATTTTATCTGAACTTACTAGAATCTGTCACTTCATATATTCAAATAGACTGCAACTCATTCATAAACTACTTTGTTACTCAACTCTGCCACTTCATGTATTGAAACAGAAGCACATCACGTTCATAAACTAGTTATTGCCTTCAGCATTTTGTAAAGTAAATGCAAAAATTTCATCCGAACTTACTAGCATCTGTCACTTTATATACTCTAATAGATTGCACAACCCATTCATAAACTACTTGGTTACTCAATTCTCAGCACTGATTTTTGGGGACACATAACAGCTCCCTTAAATATTCAAATAGACAGTGCAACCCATTACAATTCAGAAAGTTGCCTGAAAAGTCGAAGCAAGCAATGAATTTAATTTACCTCGATCACCAGCATCTTCTGAGAGAGCAAGTTGTATAACACTCTTCAAATCATAAGTGGGATGGGCCGGTGGCTTCACTACCATGGACCCAACTGATATTCCCACGTTTCTTGAGCCCGCTGACATTTTCACAATCAATCTGCAGTTTTTTCCAGCATACAAAACTTGGATGGACACACAATATTTGCATACGTAGCTAAATACATATAGATACAAATAAATATGCATATACTAACATACCTTTGACGCGTAATTGGACTAGGATACATTAAAGGGGAAAGAGAGAAGGTCCTGGACATTGGCCTTGAGGGGCGTAAAAGAAATATCTCCTTCTGCCAGAGTCTCCACGGGTACTACTGTGGCCGTGCCAGTTTTGTGTTTTCTGAGGCCTGAGGGAAGGTTCAGAAAAAGGGCACTAGTCAAAATATAGTATGCAGTAGTTAGCGTATGACTAAGGGCATCACAAATAGCCTATGTAAAGAGAAAAACAAAAATACAATGTATTATATTAAAGGTTGAAATTATAATGAAACAAAAAAGACAAATATATAAAAATATATATTCCAATCATCACAAATTAAAATTTGCAACAAAACAATGTGCGCCTGTGCAAGTGATCATACTTCGATAACTTAAGAAAAATTAACTCTATTCTCAATCAAATAACATGCGTTGACAACACTTTGATCATATAATAAAGCGGCAGCCTTCAAACATTTTTCTTACATGATACTTAACCAAAGAAAAGAAATGAAAGGAAAAGAATTTCGGTTAAAAGAAAGAATTCGAATATAACAATAAATATTATAGAATGCAGGTTTCATATTACAATAATTACAGATTAAATCACCAAAACCCAAAGGAGGCCCTTTACCTGCAGGCAAAAACAGATTAAAAATGGTAAATATATTCAAACAGATTCAAAACACACATTTCATAGTAGCAAATTGACATTCAAAACAGACCGATACTTCAATTCAGGCAAAATACAGAGACACAGATTTCATAGTGCAATTTCACATTGACATTTTATCAAACACCAGTGCTACTCTCAAATGAGAAAAACATTTTCTTCATAATCTTGGTAAAAAAATAAACCATTCTCAAGTCCACTCCTGATGACTTCTAAAAACAGAGTATAAAACAGTACAAAGTGCCGAAGTGGATACCTCAATCAGTCAATTTTCCTCTACTGCAACTGTAACTGCAAGCCGGCTTCCTACTTGACACCGGAAAACTTTACCAAAAACCAAAATGGATGGGACTGGAACACTTTCGGACACGCGGGCGAATTTATTCTAAAGGAATATACGGTTATTTCTCTGTAAGCACATCTCCCCAATTCGCTTCCTCCCGTGAGTAACGTTGCCTGTTGGGATTTAAAAAGGGGATTTATTTAGGGTAATTTTCACTCTGCTCTCCAACCTTTTAAACTTGTATCAATTTTATTCTCATTCCTTTTTTAAGCCTAATAAGCCGTTAACCTTTCATTTAGTATCGAATAATGTCCCCATCATCACTTTTCATCTCCAACTTTCAATTTTCACCATTAATCTCCTATCAAAATGACAGATCGATACCTTATTTCTTTATTTCCCTCATAGATCTCTAATCTTTCAATTCTTATATAGTTTTATCTTCATCATTTTTTGAGCGCATATCATCCCCAACTTTTTATATTTTGTCGTCTTATATCCCCATTAACACTTTCTATTGCTAATATTTTTAAATTTTACTGTTAATATATATTAAAATTATTATTATACCATTAATTATTTAAATAAAAAAT
>CAVNYN010231131.1:0-32512 GCA_963692815.1 Nyctanthes arbor-tristis
TCTCCCCTAAATAAAAGCACAAAAAAGAACACATTATTGTTCACTTATTCTGTTATATAGAATTCTTTGCTATTTTGATTTTTCTCCCTCAAATTTATTATCAGGAGGTTACACAGCAGGAAAAAAGTTAAAAATTTAGGGGAAATTAGAGATTCTACCTTTTTTGAGTGGTCCATTTAAATTTACACCTTTTGTTGAAATTAATTATAAATATATCCCCATCCATTATAAATGTACCACCTCTTTTTATATATTTTTTATTATTTTTATATTAATTAAATTATTATTTATTATTTTATTACCAGTTTTATTTTTTTTAATTTTTTTTTACCCAAATTTGTGCATGTATATATTGCTCTCAAACCCTAGCCACCATCCCCAACATTCTTCATCATCATTCCTTCAGCGCCACGGCTGTGGCCACTATAACAACCACTCACCACCACTACCACCACTATATTCACCATCAGCAACGTCACCGCCATAACCATCCACCATGGTCACCACGCCCATCTGCTATCATGACTGCATACGGTAACTACTGTAAACAGTAGTTAGTTGCTGTTTGCACCGTCTCTACAGCAGCGACGCTGCTATTTGATGGAGCCGTCGGAACCGTTCCAACTGTTTTTTTTTTTTTAATTTTTAATAACCATTCTTGTTGTGTTAGTGATTTTCTTTTTTCCTCTTCTTGTTTTTCTTTTTAAACAATTTACCAGCTAGGTTACCCGTTTGTTAGTTTTTTTTTTCCGATTTTTTTGTTACCATTCCCCTAGTTGTATTTTTTTACTATTTTCCGGATAGTAACATTTGTTACTGTGATTGTGGCGGCGGTGATTGTTGGTGGTTCGAGTTGAAGTAGTGGGGCGGTGGTGGCTACAGGGAACACGGATACTTTTAATTGAAAAAATTACTACTTTTAATTAATATTTATAATAAATAATAAATAATAATTAATACTAATAAAGTTAATAAAGAATTGAATTTTATTTAAAATTGGTTTATGGTATTTTTATAATACAAAATAACATTTTTATAATTACTTTTCAATTAATGGGTATATTTCAAAATCAGATTACAAAAAGTGGTTTTTATATAAAGAACCCCTTAAAAATACATGCAAAAATTCGGTAAGGATAAATACTTTTCTTTTTGACATTTGTAAGGATAAATACTTACAAACAAAAATAACAACAAAATTGAAGTGCAACTATTTGGCAACCGTTTATATTGTTTATAAATTAATTTATAAATTACCATGTGACATCATTTTATTAGTTATTTATTTTTTTTGTGAAAAGTCAAAACGGTTTGACTTTTTGAAAAAAGTGAAACCAATGAAATAACATCAAATGACTATTTATAAATAGTGTTTTTTATAAATGGAGAGCTTGTTCTCTAAAGCTTTATCAAAACAAAAAATTTATCAAATCAATACTAACCACATATATTCTCCATAGAAAATAGAAATTTCACACTTCCCAATTACTACTTCCGTTTCAAAAAGATGATCCAATTTTCATTTTTTGTCAGTCTCAAAGTATGGTCTAATTTCTTTTTTAAAAATAGTTGAAATATTCATTTTCTTATATGCCTCTATTTAATGTACACAGTTAGCAAAAAAATAGAATTATTAAAGTGGAATAATTAATAGTAAATGAAAGAGTATAATAGTGAAATGATATTAAAATTTACTTTTCTAATACTACTAAATGAATTTTTCTTAATTTATGTGAAAAATAAGACCATCTTTTTGAAACGAAGGCAATATTTTTGTTTACATTACTACTACATATTCTCCTATAAATTTAAAAATCATTATCATAAAGTTCTCTAAAACAAGCTCAGAGTTCCCAACCATACATTTACGGAATGGCACAAATCTCCACAATTTATTCCTACAAAACTTTTCTATTTTTAAAAATTAAACCTTTTTAAGAAATCACCTCATGCTTCCAATGTGTAATCAAATTCCACTGCAGTGAAGTTGTACACTAGTAGCAGTTGAAGCGAACTGAAAGTCACGCAGAAGGATAAAAACAGCACACATAATAAAAATACCTCCGAAGTTGTCTTTCCCAAGTTCCCACGTGACAAAATATTTGTCAAACGAAGCGTACCTATCCGTTCAGCAAAAGAAAAAAAATTGATTTTTAATTAATAGCTGTTTATTCTTCCACGTTGCTTTTGCTACTTCCACACCTAACATTTGTGCAGGTTGAATGTACTCGTTTCCAGAATTACTGCAGTTTGATAGGGGATATATAACGCTTCCTGATCGACAAATTCGTCTTCATATCCAGAGTATTCCTGTAAAATTTTGAACATGGCGTCCGATGTCGAGCAACCTGCAGTCCACCCGGTTAGCCAGATATATCTTCATTTTGATATATTATAAATATCAAAGTATGATATTGAATTTATTGTTTTGGTGATGAAGTTGTTAATTAATCAATTTAGGTTCGGGAGCTATCAGAAGCGGCGGAGGCTGGCGGCGTTAAGGAGCCTCTTCTGAAAAATGATAATCGAGACGAGGATTTTTCTCTGGTCTCGGCAATACTTCCGTGAGTGTTCCTAGTTCCAGCTCCTTTTTTTTTTTTTGGAATTTTTGATCCTTGACCAGAACGATTTTGTGATTTTTAGTTGATTCTGCAAAATTTGGTCCGAATGTGATGATATTAGCTTGATGTTTAAGTTAAACAAAAAACGAAGTTTATTTTGGATGCATAAATGAGTATGACCACCTCATGATCTAGCCTCTTCTATCCAGAAGATAAGGTGATATATATCATATTTATTTGGTTTTATTTGATGATGACATCAGGTTTCTGTTCCCTGCTTTTGGAGGACTGCTATATGGGTATGATATTGGAGCCACATCTTCTGCTACTATTTCAATCCAGGTATTGATTGTGATTTGATCTGTTAACGTCAGAGGCCTTCAGTTCGGGAAGACAATTTTTCATGTGGCTTTATGTCTCCTGCAACTCATTTATAAAAATTGCGCACACATTAAACCTTGATAAAAAATTGAATCTACTGTGCCATGGGGTGTTCCGAGAACATGTGAATACATGTTAGTTGTTACTCCTTTCTATTAGGCATCAGCTTTTCCTTGCTTAGATCACATTTTTTCATGTGAATCCTGTCCTTAACATATTAGTCTAGAGCGTTTAATCATCTTTGACAGTTATCAAATTGAAAGAATCATATGACTGGCAACGTTCAAGAAATGATTAGATCAAATAGCTATTACCCTGATACCTTTACACTGTTTCTGCTTATTTTAATTGGGGACCATTTCTCCTACCAAGGGAACAAATATAATTAAAACCTTTTAAAATGGTCTAGATTCTGTTCATGAAAGTTCTATCCCCTGATCCAACCATACCAATTTGCAGTGAATCACTGATTCAGTGTGGAAATACTTAAGCTTCTGTACAAATGCAAACATTTTGTGAAGATGCTTTTGTTTGTCCTCACCTGATGGCATATTACTAATCTTTACAGAAAATGATGTTCTATTTCTATTCCAAAATAGAAATTGGTCAAATCATTGTTATCCACATTATCATGGGACTCACAAATACTAAAAAATTCCCCCAACTTTCTACTCATTCCATTCCTATTTTGAACTTTAGTTAAAGTCTGAAGGACCAACATGGGCATGTCGGTTCTGATTAGGGTTTATTAGTCTCCGGGAAGTATTACTCTTGGTATGTAAAACCTTCTTTATTTTTTATTATTTATTTATTGGACAATGCTACATGTACAGATAGATTTACAGATATACGGGATAAAAATATAATTTTATCCTTTTATTTTCTCTCTTTTAGTTCAAAACATGGGGATGAAATTGTAATTTCACGCCCTTTCTGTCAACCCATCTAAAAACCAAAATGTACAAATAGATTTATCCTTATTTATTTAATTTTCTGTTTGGTATTTGATTTGATATAGTTATTTCAATGGGAAATATGATCAATGGGAAATATGAAAAGCTTTAGACCTTTTATATAGTGTCCTTCAATCTCCTTTAAGCTCCAACAAAAACACTAGTGGATTTTCAAAAAGTTCCAGCCTTGATGGATATTGTGAATACTAGCTTCAATGCACATTCATTTCCTGTGCTACAAGACACTAAGTGACGATAATAGAACTTTATGATCACATCATGCCTGGGGGACAAATGAAGAAGAAAGAAAAAGAGAACCATGCAATTCGTTAGATAAAGCTAAAAAACCTAAGTCCTTCATGCATTGAAGTTCTAGAATGTAAATTTTAGGTGGTTTTTGATGTGCAAGACTTGCCTTCATTGGATATTGCATTCTACCTAACTGAAATTAACTAGATTGCAATTTCTTAACTACATATGTTAGGAAATAAGGAGTTGCTCAATTTTAACATTTAACACTAAAGACATTCGCCATTTTTTCACCAAATTATTTTTCAGAGCTGAAAAATTCAATCTACTTATTGAAAATGTGCATGCAGAACACATGCAGTTGATAAAGCAACATTAATGGTTAGTTTTGAACAATTCTATCACAAAAAGATGACTCGCTTATAAATTCTGAAACTAACAGCCACTGACTGTGTGAAAAGTGTTCTTCCTGTCAGTCGTTTGATCATCTTCTCATGTTTTTCCTCTTCATTATTGGATGCTTTTACAAGTTTAAGGCCATTAGGATGCACATGATTTTAGTTATTTGAATCCAAAAATGTGATAGAAATGTAAAATGTGCAAGTATAACAACCAATTTTCCTGCACTAGCTTGCCTTGACTTATTTGTAGAGTATAGTATCAAAAATGCTATTTTATGCACAATTGTTGCATCCCCCACCAATTCACTTAATAAATTTAAGTCACTGATGGTATGTTAGCTTATATTTTGTCACACCAGGAGGGGATTAAATTGCTTGCTTTTGACACCCAAAAATAAATAAATAAATAATAATAATAATAATAATAATAATAATTTTGGTCGTCATCTTCTATGAAGATTGCGATGATTCTTACATAAAAAATGTGAAAAAACAATTTTGCTTTGTGTAAGAGTTATTTGCTTTCGACTTGGAGAAAAAATATAGTCAGCTTCTTTTAAGATTGATGATTCTTAAAACTCCTTACCTGGATTACCGGGCTTTGAATACCACATGCCCCTTCCCTCCACTCCCTTTGTACTAAAAGGGGGGGGGAGGAAAAGACTAAAGATGATTCTTACATTAAAATTGTGAAAATTTACTTCTTCTTTGTGTTTAAGTTATTTCTAAGTTTCAAAGTTCTAATTAGTGAATGTTTTGTCTGAACAGTCAGCCACACTCAGTGGGATTTCTTGGTATAACTTGTCCTCGGTGGAAATTGGCCTTATTGTAAGCTACCTGTCGCCTATATGTTTTTTAAACTGTAGCTTTTACTTGGCTTGCTTTCTCCCTGATAAATAACATTTTCCCTGTTTCTTAATGCTGTCTACTGCAGACTAGTGGCTCATTATATGGTGCATTGATAGGTTCAGTTTTGGCATTTAACATTGCTGATTTCTTGGGTTAGTATGACTTATGAATTTTAGTTGTGAAACTTGAATTTATAATATAATCTTTCCCTGATTGATGTTTCAATTATATTGATGGTATAGGAAGAAGAAGGGAGTTGATCCTTTCTTCTGCATTGTACCTCATTGGAGCTCTTTTGACGGCCTTAGCACCTAATTTTGCTGTTTTGGTAATTGGGCGATTTCTTTATGGTATCGGAATTGGATTGGTAAGACACCCAAATGAATTTGCAACTTCTGGGTTCACTCACGCATGAACAAAACGTCTGCAGCTTACTGTGATAAAGCTAAATTATATACGACTGTGTGTCATCATTAACACGTAACATGAGCCGTAGTAATTTTTCCACAGGAAGATTCTTCCAGTTCAAAGTGAACTCCTTTTGTCTAATAGTTCAAAGAGGCAACATTTATTTAGAATAATTACGGCAAGTTTGGAATTGCAAGTTGGATGTTGACCCTAAACTGCTCTTATGATGTGCGAACTTGTTGCTATTGAAAATTCAGATTGTTGATCATTTTTATGTTTACTCTTCACCGATAGGCAATGCATGCTGCTCCCATGTATATAGCCGAGACAGCTCCAAGTCAGATACGCGGGCAGTTAATTTCTCTTAAAGAATTTTTCATAGTTCTTGGGATGCTGGTAGGTTTTCCATACTCCCTCATTTACTGCCTTCAAATTTTGAATCACATTAACATAGTATATCAGCTAAAAGCTGCATACACATCATGATGCAATATGGACATGACAATACTTGATTTCTCACATAAGTAGGGTATTGTCACGTCCGAAGATGTTGATTTAGATTATTTGGAATTTTATATTTTATGTATTATGTTTGTATTTTTATACGTTGATATAGGACATATCACATTACCATATTACATCTGATGCTTGAGTACCATTAAGAATCCCTAGATTATCAATATTTAAAGCATTTGTAAAAGTTAGGGCCCAGTACATGGCTTGTTGGATACATTTCGAGGACATTAGACCAGAACATGACCCCCTAGTGGTAGTGTATGTAGCTTATGGTTTTAGAGTAGTTCCATATTAGAGAATTGTGAGTTCTAATATCTTAATTATCCTTGTAGCTGGGCTACATAGTTGGTAGCCTTTTGGTTGAGACAGTTTCTGGTTGGCGCTACATGTATGGAGTTAGCAGCCCTCTATCACTTATAATGGGAATTGGAATGTGGTGGCTACCTGCATCTCCCAGATGGATTCTTCTACGTGCCATACAGGGAAAAGGAAATGCACAAAGTTTAAGAGAAAATGCCATAACTTGTTTGTGCCGGCTGAGAGGTCAAAGTTTCCGTGATTCGGCTCTTCGACAAGTTGATGAAATTCTGTCTGAGCTTTCTCATTTACGGGAAGAACAAGAACCTACATTAGCAGAAGTGTTCCAGGGGAAATGCTTGAAAGCTCTTATAATAGGTGCAGGTGTAGTCTTGTTTCAACAGGTACTCTTCATCTTGGGCCTTGCAACAATTATAGAAATCGTGTGGTTTCAAATTTCAAACATTTCTCATATCTGTTGCTCTCTTCATTGCAGATAACAGGGCAACCTAGTGTATTATATTATGCTGCAACAATTTTTCAGGTACCACTGCTGAATGACTCCTGACTGCTGATTCAATTTACTTTGAATATTACACGATTTATCTGAAAACTTCTCATGTGTTTGGTCCTTCTAACCCTCTGCTGCATGATAGAGTGCAGGATTTTCTGCTGCATCTGATGCAACAAAGGTCTCAGTACTTCTTGGATTTCTGAAGGTATATGTGGCAAAACTGATGTCTATTCTTAGTTTCTGACAAAGCCTTCATGTGTTGATAATCCACAGTCAAGAATTTGTTAGTCAAGCCTTGTTTAGTTGCTTGTAGTACTTAATCTTTTGCTTTATGATTGTATTTGTTTGAGCTTGTGGTAGCACCTTCCTCCGTGAATCCACCTTTAGTTCAGTCTTTTTATTTTCTCTCATAAGTTTGATATCCGTGTTGTGCTGTAGCTGATTATGACTGGAATAGCAGTTCTGGTTGTGGATAGATTAGGGAGAAGACCTCTGCTACTTGGTGGTGTCTCTGGTATGGTAAGTTGTCTTTCCTGACTGAAGCATCGTTGATTATTTTTTCCATGAGCCTGAGCAAGTTTTCTTATAAATAAAAACCCTCTTTTATCCAATGCATTGCATTTCTTTATACATGAAAGACAGCTTAGAACGTAGAAGTTGGAACAGATATCGGAAGTCAAAACTCTAATTTCATGCTTTATTTGGAATCTATGCAGGTAATATCTTTATTTCTTCTGGGGTCTTATTATACTTACCTGGATGATATACCAGCTGTGGCAGTTGTTGCTTTACTGTTATATGTTGGATGTTACCAGGTATGTGCAATAGTTTATATTATTTCTGAAATTATACCATCAGCTTTAGTTGCTTGGATGCTCATCTTTGTTTACTTGTATGTATGCAAGATTAAGTAACGAAAAATTTTATTTTCTCCTGACTAGGCCGAAAATTGCTTATATGTGACCTACATGCATATTGTGGCATATATTTGCTACAGGCGCCAGGCAGATAAATTGCTTTTCATGACTTCTACAATAAATCTCTTTGGGTCATTTACACAGTTTGATATAACTATTTCCAAATGGATTGCATGGATCCAATACGTGTTACTGCCATTACAAACATTTTTTTTTTAATTTTTTATTTATTTATTTTTTTTAATAAAATAAGAAAGGAGGGAAAATGAGTACATGGGAGGGGGATTAGACCAAGACCTCCCAAGAGCTAAACAACCAGTGACAAAAAATTAAGCAAAGAATCAAAGACAACACAGAACCATAACAAACTGGGGGGGGGGGAATGTGATTGAGAGGGAAATAGGGGCTATGAGAAGCCATGATGAATAGCAATGGTGGTGGATTGAGCCCCTTATCCCGGTTCATATAATGGAGGATTAGCCTGATGAAAATCATCAATATCCAAGGCATTAAAGTCTTCAACCACCCGGTCAATATGATCATAAAGAAGTCTTTCTTCAAAAAGTAATTGGGAAGTGAATGCAAGGTGCTGAGTTAAAGTGCAAACAGAAACCATCAGATTAGGCAGCCTTCCTTTAATAGCTGAGCAGAGTTGAATAATTTCTGATGACCATAGATAGCTTTTCTGAAGACATTGCATAACAATGAATGAATCTGTGATTACCAGTGGGGTGTTGAAATGGTTACTGCCATTACTTTTTTACGCGATCATGTAATGTTAACTTTTGGAAAGCATTGTCTTGTAGCTGTCATTTGGTCCCATTGGTTGGTTGATGATTTCTGAGGTTTTCCCCTTGCGTGTAAGAGGACGTGGACTAAGTATTGCAGTGCTTGTTAATTTTGGTGCAAATGCTCTGGTGACATTTGCTTTTTCACCTCTGAAGGTGAGAATTTTTAAACTTCCAGCATTTTTTAATGTGAAATTGTACACCTTTGTTCAATAAAGCTGTATTAGCTATTTTGGTTAGAAAGTTGGGCTGTCTGGAAAGTATTTGGGTAAACATATGTGCCACTTTACTCAAAGGACATTGTCGTACTTGAAATCATGAAATATATTTCTTGTGTAAGATGCCATCCCACCCTTAATCCATACTGAGTCCTGGTGAAAGTAAGGCATTGTCTAAAATTATATTTTTAAAACATTTATTTTTAAGCGAAAGCGGTGAGTGGTGAGATGGTGATTGCTTCCCAGAGTAGAATTAAGCTAGAAAACTCTTGAAATATCACTAATGCACACAAGGCAATTGACTTAGACTCTTGGATACATTTTATTTAGACGGTTATCACATATAGAATCAAGGACACAACCAGTGAGCAATGGTACTAGAATCTTATTCAGTGAATTGCTGAATAATTTATTTGGAAGTGTGATAGTAGAACTCTGTATACTGTGGCAAGAGTCAGATACAATGCATGATGCTCATCGGAAGGTTAATAATTGAAGGGGTTTCAGTTACGTTGATACTCCAAATATGGAATAAACACAATTGTCAAAATTCATCACGCATATTTATACCTTGTATTTTGCCTATATCCTTCACCCTAATTTCCACATTCGGTTCTAGATACACAGGATAAAGATTAGGTCATGTTTGGTGATACCTGTGACATTAGATGAAACAAATTTTAATTTGTTCAATTTTGTTATTTACAATGGTTTCTCCACTTCTTTCATATATTTAATATATTCTTCTATGACGGTTTATTTCAACCTTAATCTTTGTAAGTAACATCATATTTGCACAAGAAGTTCCCAACTGATTGCACATTTCCTTCTGAATGCAGGAGTTGTTGGGTGCCGGAATTTTATTTTACATTTTCGGGGTGATAGCTGTGTTGTCCCTTGTCTTCATCTTTTTCATTGTACCAGAGACAAAAGGGCTTTCTTTGGAAGAGATTGAGGCCAAACTCCTCTAGGTTTCATGTTATCCATTGGTGCAACAAAAACAAATACAGTGGCAACGTCTCCCCCATACTTATAGGATTGAGATCAATGTGCACGGGTCCATGGCTTTGTTGGCTACTTGAATCTTATAACCCACGAACTCTGTACCATAATGTGCAAAATGTGTATCAGTTTACCTCCTATTTTGGGAAGCAACTTGTTGATGTATATTTCATCTTAACATGTATAATGTATAACCATTAGTGGTTCGACATGGTGCTTATTCTTCTGATTTTCTCCCCTTGAGATCTCTACCTATCACAGAGCCAAAAGGAACGAGATAGTGATGATTTTTTGAAGGTTAAAGATGATTTTCTAGATATACTAGCTTTGAATTTGGTGATGAGATTGATGATTTTTAGGTTCCGTAATGTTGGTGCCTCTTCCCAGTTACAGGTTACTTTTAGAAAATTATTTTTCCACATTCTCTACAAAATTTACTCTCATAAAATTATTTTTTGTTCAAATGGTACAACTCCTTTCAAAAATATCGACACCATAAACCATTAATGTGGATAAAGAAGAAGGTATATGCTTCTCAATTTTTCAACAAGAGAAGTCTTATAGAATCATATAATTACACAATGACTTAACGTGATTATAAAGGCTTGATAATTTCAACAATTTTGCTGTGATGGCAAGGGAGGTCTACTCCCTCAAAAACATTTAGTGGGAGATATTTTAAAGGAAGGTATGCTCTTTGATTTTTTTTTTTTTTTTTCTTTTGTCATCCTGCCCCGTGTGGTTGTCCTGCCAAATTCTCGGATAGGGCAGGGGTTGAACAGGTTCGGCCATTCGGGTTGGATGGGACAATCTTCCAACCCAGTTGCTTCTTTGTTTGAATTTTTTTTTTTTTAATTTATATCTTCAGCTCATTTCTGACATTTTTGCGATATCTAAATTTTGGTTTGGTGGGATATTTTTTCCCCATTCAATACAGCTACGTCAATTTCGATTTGATTTGTCCTCTCTAACTTTTGCGTTGCTTGTTTGATTCGCATTACTGGAATCAAATTATAATGTGAAATTATAATGAGTTGAAATGAGTGGCGGAAATTTAATTAAAAATTGAAATGTGTGGTAATAATTAAATAATTGTCAAATCAATAGTTAGATAGGTAAAAGAGTAATGTTATTTATCTAGATCTCCAGTCTAGTTACATTAGAGAATATGTGGATATGTATAAATACATAATAGTATTAAATTATTCAACAGCCAATAAGAAATGACAATTAAACTAGAGATCATTCTCTAGTATAGATAAATAGCATTATTTTAGGTGAAATTATAATGTAGAAGGATAATGAGAATCAAATTTCATTTTCTCTGTCCTTGTATGTCTTTTCTTTAGGCCAACTCGTCTCACATCCATCTCATACTTTCTCATCCTATATCATGTCTACATATCCTACATATATTGCACAAAATTTCACCCTCTGTGTTTTTTTGGGGAAATTGGGACAGATTTTCACCATTCAACGCCACGGCTGGGTTTAAGAATTTAATATAGAGAAGAAAGAGGTCCAATTTGGAGAGAGGAAGAGAAGAGAGGCCTTTGGCGTAAATTCTGCTTTCTGTGCTCATTCATCAATCAATAAACAAAGGGGAACATTTTGGCTCGACTGAGAACAATGGCGATGTTCGGGAAAAGACAGGGCATAGCAATGGCGACAAACTTCATGAAATCTCTATCAATCCAACGATCTTCCCCTCTGCCTTCCAGTTCTCGATGTATAAGTAACGCTGTTAGCAGCGAGGTTACAACCTCCCACACTGCCAAATGGATGCAGGTTCTCTTTCTTTGTCTCTCTCCATGTACATGTATGTATAAATGTGTATGTATATACGCGCATATCAAACTTCCCATTTCATTGTTTGTTATCTCGAAATAATAAGGATCACTGGATCAGTATTGTTTCTTTACCTTGATTTCGGAGTCAGATTATTTTCAGAGATCTGTTGTTGAGTCTTTTGCTGACTTCTTTTTTAATTTTGTGATTTTAGCATTGCTTTATTCAGGGAGAGGGAGGGTGGGGATGGATGAAAGATTAAGCAAATTCATTTGTCATCAAATGCATCCCACTAGCAGTTCTCAATTTTCTGAATTTTGAATTTTTTCTACTAAAGAAGTTAAATTGTGTGTTTAAGAGTTAGGTTGGGGGAGGTTTTTGCTGGAGAAGAATATTTATCTTTTATTATTATTTTTTTGGAGAAAATGTTATTAGGTGAAATATCATATGTATAGACTGTGTGGTAAGAAGGGAAAAAATGATTTCTGAAAAAAGTCATTTCCATACAAATCATAGGTCTGAGATAACATAGTATTGTAGACGTGATCTTAATTGCTAAAAAGAATGTCATGCATACATGGTAAAATCTTATGTGGGATAAAGTATTTGCACCATTGACTCCTGTAGTCTGAAAGGACATTTTCCGGTGGAAATTATTTATAAAAACCAGTTAGATAGCTACTTTTGAGGTTCTTCTGTTGATCACTTTGGGCAAGCTTATATGTTATTATATTATTCACCAGACCATCATGTATAAATTCAGCTATACACGAGTCTGAAGCAGAAATATTGGATGCTAAACTATGTTTTTGAGATTGTTAGTAACGTGTGTTAATTGAGTGAGGCACTCACTTCAGCAAACTTATCCATTAACTGCTATTATGCGTCTGAGGTAGATGATGTAACATGTGAGGAACTCCCTGTGGTGTATCTTATCACTTATTCTGTGCTTCCATTTAGAATATGTGTAACACCATCAAAACTTTCAAACAAGGCAACTGGCAAGCAAGTTCATCCTCTCTACTATAGTCAATAGAGGGAAATGCTAGCAAGCAAAAGGATTTCTAATGCATTGGTACAAATGTTTTAATTTTCCAGGATTTGGAGGAAAAATGTAGAAACCAACTTAAATTTATTGACAGACTAATGATAAGTCCGCATTATGCTAAAGAATTCAAGCTATTATGAATGGGCTTTGAAGATCTGTGGGTTATTCTAATTTACACTTGTGGGAGCTCTCCTCTATACAAGTCCTTTTAACTCAATATATTAGAATCCTAGCCAGTTTTGAGTACCAATTCTTCTTCACTGCTTATGCCAATAACAATAATAGTATCCAAACGTTTTAGTTACAAGGGAGGATACCAACTTGTTTTCAAGAACCCACTGAAATTTGATGCATTGTTTACACAAAATATTTGTTGTTGGTCAGCTTCTGATGCATATGTATCATCATGAATAACTTGGATTGCTTAGGCAGATAGAATTTTGAGGCCAATATTTTACTGATCTACATAAAAAATTATTTTTTTTGAAAGGAATCTACATGGAAATTGAGAATAAGAAAACCGCTTGGCTTACCACTCATTTCTTTTTCCTTTTTCTCTTAATTGATTCTGGAGGCTAGTTAACATTATGTTTAGAGAGTTTGTACATAGTGTGGATGTACAGAACTAGATACGATTGAAGAGCGTAATCCAAATAGAACAATTACAAATGAGACATGTGCACTATTAACTCCAATGAACTGGTAGTGTAAAATTGTAAACTGATTAAACTTAAATACATTGGAAGGTAAGGATCAAATTATCGCGACTGGTGAATAGATTTGACGATGGAGTAAGACCTAATTTTTTTATACAATTTGTTGTAGAAGCTAATAGCCTAATGGTTCAGATATTAAAATCTTTTAGTAAGTCTAGTAATGAACATAATGAATTAGAGATAAGCAATTCAGCTAGTCAACTCTAAATTAACTATGACCATGTGTAGCTCACATTCTTATGGTTTTTTTATTTCTCAAGTTATTTTCCTTTTTCTATTTTATTTATAATAATTAAATTATGCCCTCAGTAAACTGTGTTCCTGTTTCCACCCTCTTTAGTTAATTGAAGTTGTAAATTTTAATCATCAAGTGATTATTTAGTAGAATAAGAGTAACATTGTGACGAATCTTGTAGAATCTATAATGATATGTTTGGCATGCAACCCATTCCATAGAACCAGACCATACTGCCTTTTTCCCTGTAGCCTTTCTTGCAAGTGGGTATCTGTTTGGTCTGTTACTCAATAAGTCTAGACTGAACCATCCTCTGCCTTCCATAAGTGTTGCTTTATCACTTATTCTTTTCTTCCTCGTAGAATTTCTGTGAACACCATCAAAATCTCATTTAGGGTTCATAAAGACAATTTGAAAGCATGATCACATTCCTGCTATAGAGCTTAAATTAGCAAGCTGGAGGATTTACAGTGCATCATGGCAATATTCTCTTTCCAGCTATTGGAGAAAAAATATGTAAGAAAGTAACGTAATTTTTTTTGTCAAACTGTTCAATAAATTTATTCATATTTTTAAGCAGAGCAGATTTGTATCAAAATGAGCTTGTAGATACTTTTAGTTATTCTGATATGTGCTACTGGCGATTTTTCTCTGATATAATTCTGTATTTAAATCGTAAGTCTAGATTTGTGACTCCTCCCGAAGCTTAGTTAGCCTAGTGTCTAAAACATTCATGGGGTGTATGGTTTTGATTTCATGAGAATAGATTTTGTGAGAAGTGATTTTTTGTTCTGGAGGATTTGTGGTTTAAAAGTAATAGGGGAAATGTGAAAAATGATTTTTTTAAGAAATATGTGGGTGAGAATGGAAGTTGGAAAATTTTATTCTCCAAGAATCAATATCATAACTGTGGCCTAGTTGGAACAACAAATATGAACTATTAGTTACTAATTAGGCACAATTAAGGAGAGAACTTTCTGACTCATCTTGTGTATGTCATTTAGTGTGTCTGAATCACAATACGCCATTTAGTGAGCTGGAACCACAATACTCATAAATCAGCTTCTTTTCATGTGGATTTGTGAGAATTGGGTCACAATTCTAGCAATTACTTGGGCCAGGCGAGAAACTGAGTAGTTTCTTTGTACAGTTGACTCAGCTTGTGAACTTGCTACATATAGTTTACAGTGCATTTCTTTTTTTTTTTTTGGGGACATTTGGTTATTGGAAATGGTTATGGCCTACTTTACCTGCTTTTCCACAGGGAGATTATCCCTGGAGTTGAGTTGCATGCTGTTAATATTCTTTTCTGAAACTTTGATAGGATACAAGCAAAAAATCTCCAATGGAATTAATCAATGAAGTTCCACCCATCAAAGTTGAAGGTCGGATTGTTTCTTGTGAAGGAGGTTAGTTGCACGACATCACGTTCCTAATTTTTATCATTGAGCGAACCGTCAATTGTTTTTCACACATTACCTCATTCAATTAGACTACCATCTCTGTCATATGACCTGTATTTTCTCACATTTTCTTTTCTTCCTCTTGAAAGCAGATACTAATCCTGCTCTTGGGCATCCAATCGAGTTCATATGCCTGGACCTGGATGAGCCGGCTGTATGCAAGTATTGTGGTTTACGTTACGTGCAAGATCATCATCACTAGGAAACCAGTGGTGCTAGAATAATTGTTGCCATGGTTTAAGTGATTAAAATGGTCTCTCTGACAATTGGTTTTAGATGTATCTCAGAGGATTTTGTGAATTTGTTGCTTCGACTGGTCTCAAGTCAGTGAAATAAGGGTTTACTGTGTTGCTTTTTTTTCCTTGCCATCTATTTGATAACACCAAATTATCTGAATAGATGTAATTTTCACACGTCCATTTGGTCTGTGTAGCATGGTGCTAATTCGAGGTATATTTAGCTTCCAGTATTGAAGTGGAAAGAAATGTACGGTTTGATACACTTGTGAAATGAGTTATTTATTTAATCTCTTTCTTGAAAATCTAATTCAGATGAGAAAAGCCTTAACGATGCAATTGTTTATGTTCAAAATGAATCACAAGTTATCCAACTTGAAAGTCCGAGTTTGGATATGGAAATAGAGAGTTTCATGACGTGGCTGAGTAGTGTTACACGTCGCAATGGAGAGAATTGTTTCTTTTTGGGTAACAATATCAGTTGAGGTGGGTTCGTTAAAGAATGTGTCTAGCATTAAGATCATGTCCATCAATGAATAACTTGGTAATAATCTCTTGTAAATCGCTAAAATATTTTTAAAACTAGAAATGTAATGTCTAACTAAGTTGGATCCATGAATAACTCGGTAACAACTCTTGTGGTAAATAGATAAAACAAATTTGGGAGGGAAAAAAAAAAGGATTGTTAGAAATGTAATGTCTAACAAAGTTGGTGTTATGGCCAATCATTCTACAACTACAGAGATGGGATAGGTTGGCCATAGGTATTTAGAGATTAGACCAAGGTCTCGTAAAACAATCTAATAACGGTGTATATGGTAGTCCCGTTCACCCACTCACTGGTGGGTAAACTTACACCGCCCCCATGTGGGCGGTGATTGGACCAACCCACATGTGGGCGGACCTGCATGTGGACCAGCCCACATGTAGGCGGACCAATCACCGCCCCCCATGTAGGCGGGGGGCGGTGTAAGTTAACCCACCAGTGGGTGGGTGAACATTTTGTATATGGTAACTAATTTATATTTTAAAAAAAAATTTGAAACTTTTATGAACTTCTATGGTGAGGTTCACTCCCTATGAGAGGTGTGCAGGCGCGTAAAGTAACAGTTTTGGATCACAAGGTATATATCGCCATTGCCTTTTGATATGTAGATTCATTTTCTTGTAGTTTGTTATTATGCTCAGCATATCTCTTTAGGTCGATGAACATCTATGCGGCTCGCGTTTGCTTTGTCTAGAGCATCAAATCACCATATTTTCAAGAAGTGAAATATAAATGCAGAACATAGAAAGTTTCTTTTACATACTGGTGTACGTATTGAAGCAAGCAATAAAGTATTAACAGAAGACATGACAAATGATCGCCTTTGAAAATCTGTTAACCTAAGAAGTATTTCATTTCAACTAAACTAATATAAGACCTAAGTCACTGAAAGGGCTTTAAATTTGAACCATCTTAGGGGAACTGAAAGCCGCCTCCCGTAATCTCTGAGGCGGCACCACCACCTGTAGGTGGATTAACGGCAACCCAAAGTAAAGAGAGAGTAATGGCAATGAGACCAGACCAGACAAAGACAATTGTTGGTGTCTTTCCTCTTCTTCCCATTAACCCTTTGGCAAATGGATACAAATGAGCCAAGACCCAGAAACTAAAGAAAGCTCCACCAATAAACTTGCTCCATTGAGGTACTGAGCTATATATTGTTCTTGAGAATGCAACTACCATTGCAATGATGTTAACCATCCCGATCACGATAGGTGGGATCATCAAAGAAGTCCATTTCACTAAGTAGAGATCAGCATAGATATCTTCATTCTCATCTCCTGCAGATTTTGAAGTGAGTGTGAAAGAAATTTCGATTCCTGCAATCACTTTGAGAAGACCTTGTACCACTGCAGCAAAGTGGGCACTGGTTCCCGAAATCAGCCAAAATTGTTCATTCCTCCACCATTCTTCCAGTCCTACACCGGACCATCTCACTTCCAAGATAGCCAATCCAATCAGGCAAATCGACATTATCAGAAGGTAGACCAGGAAAGCTACATTTACGTTCTTCACAATGAAGTGGCCTGATAAGAGCGAAAGCGCAGGGAGGAAGCAGTAGACGATCAAGAAAAGGGACGTGAAAGGATATACACCAACATTGAGGTACGACAAGCGCTGGAGGAACTTGAGTTTTTTTGATGCCAACAAAGCGTTGTTTCTAGAGAAGAAAATCTCTACAGACCCTGTTGCCCACCGGAGCACCTGATGGAGTCTATCTGTTAGATTGATTGGAGCTGATCCTCGGAATGCATCGCGCTTGGTTAGGCAGTAGACTGACCGCCATCCACGGTTATGCATACGGTACCCTGTCACCACATCTTCTGTCACTGAACCATAAATCCAACCAACACGATCACCCCACTCAGTTTTATCCTCGTACCTGCCACGAAAACAATGTTCAAGAACAAGTTATTAAGCAAGATCTGTATTTTGTTAGAAAATCGAATGAATGAAATCAGATAGATAGAAAGACTTTACCAACAAGAAATCGCAGAGACAGCTTCGGCTACTGTGGTTGCATCAAGTGGTTCTCTGGGGACCCTGAGAATGCCTGGAGGCCGTCCATACTTGACAGCCGGATGATCAGCAATAGGACGGCCTTGGAATTCAGCAACTGGAATAGACTCAGACAGCATGGTAGAATTCCCAAAACGCTTGGGTAATAAATTGACATCAAGATCAGGATCAAAATCCGAGGCTTTCAGAGCTTGTGCTTCTGTAGCCTTTGAGGTATTATCATTTGAGGTATTATCACCTTTCGGGGGTTCAAACCCATAAAGAGCAAATCTACGAAACATGCATCCTGTTCCCACATAAAACGGACCCTGAAGTCCATCAAGCGCGCGCATATTACCATCAAAAAACACCGTGTTATGATTGGCATAACGATCAGATGGATCAATGCCTTCAAATCGTTGGGGAAACTGAATGTAGCAGATGTCTTCGCCGCCCCTATCCATCATGAAGCACATCCCTTCACGGGGAGCCTTGCAATTGTAAATATAGTGATCACAATCAAGATTGAGTATAAATGGACCATTCGAAAGTATGGCAGATGCCCGGACAAGTGCATTCATTGCACCAGCTTTCTTGTTATGATCATAGCCAGGACGCTTCTCACGTGAAACATATACAAACATGGGGAGACGAATGTCCACATCCGAGAAGTCCAGAAGCTTGTCTTCTGATCCTCCAATTAGTGGGTCGCTGCTCGGGGGCTTCAACATTACCTGCAAGCAACCATATATATGTTAGAAGATAAAATACTAGCTCACCTATCAAAGGACAAGAAGGGCCTGACTGATTCAAATGGAATGTTTTATACCTGCAGAATGCCAGCGTGATCTCCTTTGGCGTGCTCCCTAGCGGAAACTGCCCAACTACCAGGCCAGTGCGTACCATCGGCCATCCAAGTAGCTTTATGAACCTTGATTGACTCCATAGGGTCACCCCCACTCTCTCTCATACTCTTTAATTTTTTCATCTCTTCCCGGGCATTGAATGCATCAGATCTTCTCCTTATTGAATCCGGCAATCCATTTATCCTCACCTTAAATTCATCATATTCCCTCTTAACTCTCCGCCTATCTTTAACAAAATCCGGCCTTTTCTTGTTCTTGGTTGGATCACCTTTCAGACTGAAGTAGGTTTCAGGATTTCTGGGTTCTATATCATGTTTCCTGCAGAAAGGAACCCAAAGATCAGCAAAACTTGCAGCCTCGGCCATGGCCTCAAAAGTGAGAAGCGCCCCACCATCGTCCGAGATATAGCAAGCAACTTTCTCAACAGGGTAGTCAACAGCTAAGATTGACAAGATAGTGTTGGCAGTGGTGAGTGGTGGTTCCTTTTCAGGATCGGCGGTTGACACAAAAAAGTCTATTCCAGGGAGGTCGGAAACTCCAGTTGGGTTGGAAGAAGAAGGTGCATCAAACTTATCGCTCAAAAGCTCTAAATCTGTAGACCGAGTAACCGGATGCACCTTAGGAACCTGATCGAGAATCCAAGAAAAGGCGAACCATATTTCACATATAATTGACATCAACCACAGCCAGATAGCTTCGTTGTTTGGATTTTGTACCCTCCATGTCAAGAAGAAGCCAAGTATAATCAACCGAGCAGCAACAAGCAGCCTGCAATTTCACATTGGTTACCTATTAACTAGCATTCTATTTTTTTTTTTTTTAGCAAACTACAGAATTCGTCTTCTTCGTCCATACCTGTAAGGGCTGATGATGCTAGTATCGATAGGCAGTTCTCGGCTGAGGGGCCTCCACGGTTTATCTGATGGATCAGGCATGCCCTTATGCACTCCATCCCCTTCGTCTCCATAATCATCTTGAGGCCAATAGGCATTCCCATATCCATAAGTACCCTGAGTTTCAAATAGCCACTTATTGTGATCAAATTCTCCATTTTGATTCCTCTTCATCATAGACATACGCCGGTCTCCTTTTGGATCATCTGGGGCAGGAAGTGATAGAGCCCCATTGGAAAAATCCGGTACATCATCATCAAAATCACCAACTCTGTACGGCTCCTTGCATCCGGGACACAGACCTGTTTCTTTCTGGGCATCCATGTAGCAATCTCTACAGATTTTGTACCTGACAAGGACAAGATTTAGATAGATGAAAACTAACTCTATAGCGACAAATTTTGAGATGAAAATCATAATAATAATGATAATAATACTACCTGCATTCACAAGGAGTAACGTCGTTACCCCTTTCATCCTTCATAATCTTGCCATCACAAACCGGCATGGAACAGGACGAGCCCTTGGAACCAGCCATTTGCGGATGACTGACCTCTGAGTCGATCACCTTATCCATGAGATGTGCACGCGTGACGCTGTTAAAACCACCAGTGAAGAGCGAGTTGGAAACGTATTGTTCTTCTGCTTTTGTAGCCACAGAAGAAGTGTCCATTGGCTGATTATCTGGCGTTGGAGGGATATGAACCGTATAATTCATGTAATCGTTGTTGAATTCGCCCGACATATCAAGGTCTTCTCTGGATAGACTAACATACCTACCACTTGAAGTTCGCCGCGCAAATTTCACCGTCTGGCCACTGGAACCCCGGTTCCCCTGAGAACTGCCCGACGAACCACCAGAGCCTGCTGCGCGCATTGCCTTCTTTGATGGCTGGTTAGTCAAGCTCGCCATTTTCGAATATTCAACCACAAATATTCTTTAATAATCTCAATAATTCGAAAAAGTTGCTTTTATTATACAGCAATGTAAGCCTAGTTGATTAATCAAGACACCCAAATTGGTGGTGGCTTGTTATACATTCCAAATGATGGCATGTTATTTTTGATTGCTACATGAAAATCTGCAAAAGAAATTAATCGAAATCGGGAGTTAAAACTAATAATCTCAAGAACACAAGGAGATTCTGAAGAATTAGGTGAATATGCTAAATAAATTAGTCCTACAAAATGGCAAGGATTCAGAAATTATGTGGCATTTGGTTCATTTGCTCCTCAAAATCTGAGGAATGTATGGAAGAGAGAAAATAGAAAGAGTTGGAATCCTTGGTGGGAGACCAAGTCACATAATTGTCCGTTGCCAACTTGGCGAGATTCAAGGAGCGGAGAGTTTCATCGACCTGCAATGTGGGTCGGTGTTCATGTAAATGCAGGGAAAGACACCTTCTAGTACTTAGTGTACGATATCTGCCTCAAGACTATGCTCGATATGCAGAATCATTGTAGCACGATATCCATCTTCCACCAACAAAAATAGAAAAATAAAAAAAGATCAACTAAATTACACCAATATTTCATAACTATAAAATGATGATTTGTATCCTAAAACTTAATAGTGTTAAAAAAATATAAATATTCTAAAGTTGATTCAAAATGACACCAAGTTATGTAAACAAATTCCAACTTTTGATATATGAAAGGAGCATTGTGGAAGAGGCTCTTATATCTTGTGCCCATTAGGAGACAATGAGTAGAGTTAATAGTGGATATTTGTGAAGTACACAACACGAGTCCGTAAAATATGTGAATGTGATTTGATATTGATGATTTTGGTCGAGTGAGATGGATGATCCTTTCTCGCGTGACCTTTTTCATTTTCTCTCGTTAAGAAAATTAATTATTCTTTTTACCAATTGTCAGTGTATATATCCCTAAAACTTGTCACGGGTCTCTTTTTATTAAGGCAAGTGGTATTAACCATTTATTAACCGTTACTTGGTGGTTATCTGAGGAAAGTGCGAGAAACTTCCCACTAGCATGAGGCAACTGTCTCTGTTGACCCATCATTCCATGATCGTGTGCGGGGTGAAGAATATGATTTGTGTTTGGTATCAGTAGTCCCTCCACGAGGAGTCGAACATTGAATTGAGGCGAAATGTTCGACCACGGAGGGGAATAATATAGAGCTTTCTTCCCTTCGCTGGGCAGAAATGATCATTCATATTTTTCCTTCCTTCTGGTCGAGTAATAGGACGGACCTGTCAATCATTTTTTGCTTTCGAGGGGTAGCTTTTTCTTATACTAAGGTCGGTCTTGATCAAAGACACTTAGGGTGTGCATCCTGGCACCCGTTCAGTTTCTATCATGTAGTCTATCAGTTGTCAAGGTGGCGTGTGCAAACGTGAAGCCACGTGTTTTTACCCTGGTAAAGCATACTGACCGTCATCAGCCGAAGCCTATTCTGGCACTCAAAACCCCATTATACCCTAGTTTCAAAGAACACGGTTCTTGGACTCCCTTTCAAATTTCAAAAAGACGTATGACACTGAAAACCCAGTGTGGCAGCTGATTTCATAATTCAAAGAGCTCATCCAGTGAAATTAACCCATTCAGGTACTCTCTCTTACCTTGCCTTTTCATGGCACAGATTATTGTGCTAGATGATGATAGTTGAATAGAAGGACAAAAATCGAAATCTGACCTCCCTTTGACTCCTCTGGTAGAAAATTTTAGGGAAACCATATCTAGTCCTGTTACCTGTGAAATGTCGACCCAGATAAGTTCTAAAAGGACAAAAACCGCTTCAGAGGACAATGGGCAAGCATTTGTGCACTCAAGCGATTTTTCACAGGAGGAAAATCACTCCCCGGTAATGAGGGTTCCCTTGTTGAGCAGCACTTTAAAATATAAGAGGCTGGAGGAGGAATTATCTCCATATTGGTGGGCTTCGGATTATGAATTTCAAATATCTGGAAAGGAATAGCTTCCCCATTACAAAAACTCTAACGGGGAAATTTCTTTGTATCTGGACTGTATCAAAGTTGGTTTAAGTTTTCCCTTACACCCTTTTATCATCAAATTCCTAGAGTATGCCAACATCGCTCTAGGATAATTAGTCCAAAATGCTTGGAGGATCATTTTATATTTTCACTGTTCTATAAAAAGCATGAAAAAGAACCTTCGATTACTCTTTTTCGAACATTGTTCACTATGAGGAGGAACAAAGATTACAATAGGTATATCGCGGTATATTCTTGCTATTTCTTCGTTCGACGAAAAGAGGGAGAGTTCACCATTTCTACTATTTGGAAAGTTCCTCGACTGAAGAGGATGTTTAGATCACCCTTACGTTTGGATGTTTCGGTCTAAAAGGATTCAGACACTTTAAAAATGGAGCCCTTTTTGGGGGTGGATATGGTGGAGGTGCTCAGCCCTCCCAACCTGGTGAAAGCGGGGTTGTTGGAGTCTAGGGGTGACTTTTGTTATACGACTTCTTTTTTCCTCTCTCTCTTTTTCTTTATGTAAACTTGCCAGCTTTGTTACCTTTGCTAACGAGTTCGATTACTGTGTGCCAAAAGGGGATAGAATTCAACTTGGGGAACATCGAGGCTTTAATGAAGAAGATGAGCGAGGAAGCTAAGAAAGGAGCTAGCCAGAGCACCCAGACTCAACAGAAGAAGAAGAAGAATGTCGAGTGTGGAAGCTCGAAGCCGACCAAGTCTGTTTGAACTGATAACATCACCAGACCATCCACTCGCCAATCTCCTTCTCGGTAGCTTCCTCATCATTTTGAAACGTCGAAGGAAAAACTTATTAATTCTAGAGAAGATTGCTTGATCATGACCAATAGTGTTGACTGGAACCTAGTCAATGATATGAAGAAAAAGCACTGGAAGTATGTCTTTGAAAACTCATTGTCGGGAATGAGACATGTACTCCTATTGTAGCACTCTTTTTTCCTTTTGAAGGGTTATCTGCCATCAAGCTACAAACTATTTTTGCTTTTGTGTTCTATAGCTTTTATCAATGCAGGTATATTTGGGGGAGCATTGTGAAAAGCTTGAGGAGGAATACTAGGCTACTGACGGCAAGCTGGACAATGAAAAGAAAAAGGTCGAAGAGAAAGATAAGGAGATTGCTCGTCTCCAGAAAGAGAAAAAGGAACTAGAGAGCAATAGTGAGAAGATGGCAAAAGCTGTTGTTGAGGAGTTCAAACATTCTAAGGACTTTAAAAACCTAATAGAGGAGTATGGCAATGAGGCTGTTGAATCATTTAAAAGATTGGCGGAGTTTCAGGATACAGTTAACATAGTTGGGATAGAGTACATGGTTGGCTGCTATGGTAAGCTTCGTGTATGGCTTCAATCTGAATATCCTATGGTGAAAACTGAGGATTTCGAGGGTTTCGCGCAAGCGGAGGCCCTCGAGAAAATGAAACACCAGGAGGGTGAAGAAGATATAGGGAAGAACGACGTGGAGGTAGACCAACCTCGTGAGGAATCTAGCCCAAGCAAAAAATAACTGGCAGGTACGAGATAGGAGACTTCGTTTTGAAGCTTTCTATAGCTCGTACCCTAGCCCAGCAGCTGCTTTTCTTTTTTTTTTTTTTTTGGCCTGCCTGCCTTCTAAGCTCTTATAAAGAGTGTGTACCAAACTTAATCACCCTCTTGATCGCTTTGACCTTTTTATTTTTGCATTCTTCTCTTGTTTCATATCAGGTTTTTGTCAATTCTCGTATTGCGTTTCTCTTTGCTTTTTTATCTTGTTTTAATAGATGAATCTGACCAATCCTTCATGATCACAAATGGTCATAAGGTAGGGATGTTTATGCAAAATGTGAACCTTTATAATCGAACGATCATGATGTAGGGTTTTATATGAGAAATGCAAACCCTTTATGATCGAAAGATCATGAGATAGAGATTTATATGTGAAACGCAAACCCTTTTTGATCGAAAGATCATGAGGTAGGGATTTATATGCAAAATGCAAACCCTTTATGATTGAAAGATCATAAAGTAGGTAGCGACTTATACGCGAATTGCAAACCTTTATAATCGAACGATCATGAGGTAGGGATTTATATGCGAAATGCAAACCCTTTATGATCGAAAGATCATGAAGTAGGTAGGGATTTATATGCAAAACGCAAACCCTTTATATGCAAAACGCAAACCCTTTATGATCGAAAGATCATGAAGTAGGTAGGGATTTATATGTGAAATGCAAACCTTTATAATCAAACAATCATAAGGTAGGAATTATATGATCATGAGGTATGGATTTATATGTGAAATGCAAACCCTTTCTGATCGAAAGATTATAAAGTAGGTAGGGATTTATATATGAAATGCAAACCTTTATAATCGAATGATCATGAGGCAGGGATTTATATGCGAAATGCAAACCCTTTATGATCGAAAGATCATGAGGTAGGGATTTATATGCGAAATGCAAACCCTTTATGATCGAAAGATCATGAAGTAGCGATGGCTCATTTGACCAAAATAGCTGATCACAGGTGTTAGCTCAGTAAACACACCAGGACGTCCCAACCAGGCTGATCAATCTTTAGCGTTATCATCATGTGCTGTCTTAGATCATTTTCTATTAATGATAGAAATGTTAATTGCACATCAACGTTCCCAACATAGAGGTAATGCCTCATGTTCAACTATTTACAGAGCTAGCTTGCGGCTATAACTAAGGATAACGTGTTCCAAGGTCGCAACAACGGAGTGCCATTTGTGTCTTCCAAATTATAAGCTCCATTGCCAGCTTTCCCAATTACCCTAAAGGGTCCTTCCCAATTTGTTCCAAGCTTTCCCATGTGGTGACCAGCGGCAGTGGAACATCGAAGTACTAAATCCCCCAGCTAAAATTGTCGAAGCTTGACACGTCAATCATGAGCAATCGCAGAGGAGTTGCATCTGGTCCCAAGCACGATCACACATTTCTTCAATGGTGTCGAGCTCCAATCCATGCACACAGGAACTTCTAGCTTCTGTACCCAGACGGAAGGAGGGGGTCAACACTTCAATATGGGTAATAGCCTCAACTCTGTAGCACATTTTAAATGGCGTTTGGCCAGTTGACTCTCTGGGGGCAGTGTTGTAAGCCCCACAATATGTTCGGAAGTTCAAAGGCCCAATCTACGTTCTGGTGTTCTACTTTGGTTTTAATGTCCCATAGGATTATTTGGTTAGTGACTTCAACTTGGCCGTTCGACTGAGGGTATGCCACCGTTGTGCTTTTCAATCTAAGCCTGTAACTCTAACAAAATCCTCGAAACTGATGATTGTCAAATTGTCAACCGTTATCTGTAATCAATACATGTGTAATACCATCTCGATAGATCACGTTTTTCCATAGGAACGATTGTATCTTCTCAGTAGTGATTCGTGTGATCGCCTCCACCTCCACCTACTTCGTGAAATAATCGACGCATACAACCAGAAACTTTTTCTGACCTTTCAATGGAGGGAGAGGCCTAAGAATGTCAATTGCCAGTGGAAAAAAATGGGGGCTGCTCCAAAGAAAGCATGTTGGTATTCTGGAGATGCGTGTATCATCCTGGCATGTTTTTGGTAGGCTTCGCATCGCTTGATAAGTGTTCAAACATCCATCCTCAGCGTGGGCCATAAATAACCCTCTCTAAGAGCTTTCAAGGCTGACATTGTTGTCCCCAAGTGGTTTCTACTAACCCCAGCACAGATTTCTCTCAAGACATCCTGACCATTTGTAGTGTTGGCACATCGAAGAAAAGGTAGCGACACCCTTTCTTGTGCAAAATTCCATCTATCACGATGAATCCAGTAGATTTCACCTGAATTCGATGAGCCTGTACAGGACTCTTAGGTAAGACATCTTGAAGTAAATATTCTACAATAAGTTCCATCCAAGTCCAGCAGCCAGTGTGTCTACGATGGAATAAATGCTTGGTTTGACTAAAGATTGAAAACTGACATTCGAAGAAGCATTCTTGCCCATGACGTTGGCGAGCTTAGATAAATGATCTGCTCAGGTATTCTCCGATCGTGCAATTTTCTCTATGATGGAGAAGTCAAAACGCTTCTGTAGATCATTTGCTGTCATATAATACAATATCCTTAACTTTGAAATCTCCATTTATCTGACTAGAAACCATTTAAGAGACAGTGCGGGCTATGATCGACTTCGAACCAAAGTAAAAAGAGATCTGAAAACCATCTATTAGGGCCTTGTATTTATCCTTATTGTGTTTGTTGCTTGGAATTCTAATTTGAGAGCATATTCTAACACTTCGCCTTGCAGAGTAATCAAGATAACTCAAGCTCCTGATCCTTCTTTGCTCAACTCCCTATCAACAAATAAAACCTAGAAGGCCCTCGCTTATCATTCATCTTTCATGGTCAATTCTACAATGAATCCGCTAGCAAGAGCTTTGATGGAGACGCGAGATTAAAACTAAGATCGTACTCTCTCAACTCGATCGCCCACTTTGTTAATCTTCTTGACACCTCCGGCTTGTGCAAGATCTGTTTCAAGGGTTGATTGGTCATAATGGTAATAGAATGGGCTTGGAAATAAGGTCTCAACTTCTGGGCTGCGATGATCGAAGCCAAAACCAATAGCTCAGCCAAGTTATACCGCATCTCATTACTCTTCATCATATGACTAGTATAGGAAACCAGTCACTCCGTCTTAACATCGTCTTTGACCGATATGGTACTCACGGCGTGTTTAGCACAGAGAGATAGAGTTTCAGCTGATCACCTAGAGATGGTCATACTAGCACGGGAGGATTTTAGAGTGTGAGCTTCAGCTTTTGGAAAGACTCTTCATATTCTTCAGTCTACTGAAACTTTCCTTTTGAGCTAATAGCTTTGAAGAATAGGTGGCATCGATCTGCGGCCTTCAACATGAACCTGTTCAAAATCTCCATCATTCCGGTGAGTTACTGAACTTCTCTTATAGTGGTGGGGCTTTGCATTTCCACAATTGCTCGGATCTTATCGGGATTCGCCTTGATCCCTCTCTGTGATATCATTAAACCCAAGAATTTTCCTCCGTTGGCACCAAAAACACACTTCTTAGGATTAAACTTCAAATTATGATCCTTGACAATACTGAAGATTTCCCGTAAGTCTTCTAAATGGGTGGATCGACATTTACTGTGAACAACCATGTCGTCGGCATAGGCTTCAATTTTTTTACCAATAACTGATCAAAACATCGAGTTGACCATTCTCTGATATGTGGCTCCGGTATTTTTTAAGCCAAACGACATAGCTGAATAGCAAAAAGTCCCACTATCCGTGATAAAGGCTATTTTTTTCTCGTCCGATTGGGCCATGGCAATCTAATGGTATCAGGAAAAGACGTCCAGGAAACTCAACCGATCCATCCCTGAGGTCGTATCCACTAACGCGTCCATGCGAGGCAGGGGATTGCAGTCTTTTGGGCAGCATTTATTTAGGTCGGTATAATCGACGCACATTCAAAGTTCTCCACTTACCTTTAGCAGAACGACGATGTTAGCTAGCCAAGTAAATTACTTCACTTCATTGATAACTCTGGCTCTAAACAACTTTTTGACCTCTGCCTTTATGACCCGCTGATGATCGAGAGCAAATTCCGCTTCTTCTAATGAACTGGTTTGGCATCTAGGTAAATGTTAAGGTAATGCTAAGAGATTTTTCGATCGACTCCTTTAATGTCATCAGGAGACCAGACGAATGCATCGCTATTTTCACACAGCATAGATTTGAGTTCTCCCTTCTCAGCCACAGTAAGAGCAGAATTAACCTTATACTCGTGTCCTGGTGACACTTCCATAACCTCAATATGATCAACGGACTCAAAACGGGGCAGGATATACTAACCGCCATGGATGGTCATTATCCCTTGTTGAATACTATCCACTTAACATCTCCTTGAGACATATTGATCGCCGCAAACGACCCCAACGCCACGACTCATCAGGAACTTTAACTTCTAGTGGTAGGTTGAGGGAATGGCCCGAGTCTGATACAACAAAGGCATTCTGTAAATGGCATACACCATAGGCATTTTCACCACTAGAAATTAGGAAAGAGCGGTAATAGTGGTCGGGTACACTCCTAGGGTTACGGGGACTTCAATAGACCTTTCTGCTCGAATATTTGACCTTCCAAAACCCTAGAGAGGGGTTAGTACATGTTTCATTTTTTCGACCTTTAGCTGTAGAGCTTCAAATATGGCCCACAAAAGTATGTTCACAGTGCTCTCCCATCTACGAGGACACGTTTGACGTCAAAGTTGGCCACATCGCCAGTAATCACCAAGGCGTCATTATGGGCATAAGACACCCCTTCTTCATCACTCGATCTGAAGGAAACAACTGGTCCTTCAACTAGCTTTCAACGAGAAGATACCAAATAGACAGGCAAATAATGGGCATAACTCTTCCTCGCCGATCACGAATCATCTCATGCGGCATTATTCCAGAGATCACATTGATTACTCCAGCACGGGGCGTTAGCTCAGAGGGTCCTCTTTTTCCAGAAGTTGGCCTAGACCTATCTAAAGCGACGAACTTGGATAATGCCCCTTATCGATCAAATGATGAACTTCATCTTTCAGAGCCAAGTAGCATTCCGTGTCATGACCGTGATCTTTGTGGAAATGCAATATTTGTTCGTGTTCTGATTAGAGGTAGAACCAGTCATTTTCCTGTCCTTCACTTTTTCTAATATGTTCACATAAGGTGCGGAGAGAAGAGTGTAAGATCGGGGCTTGTCTGCCGGATAATCCTTTTTCGGCCTTAGCAGGTGATCGTGCCTCAATTGCTTGCCTTTTCGAGCATCTGTTTCCACTTTTTTGCTTTGCGTTGTCCATTGAATAGTCCCCGAAAGACTTTAAAACTTGCATGGTTTCCTCACAATCCATGTATTTCTAACTTCGATTCAGTAATTCTATCATTGATTCAAGTGCCCGTTTAGAGAGCGACATCTTAAAACCTACATTTCTTAACCCATTCATCATCATAGCTACTACCGATGACATCTGTAAGTCCTTAACACCCCTGCTGAATGATTGAAACGTTTCATATAATCACGCAGAGATTCATATTACCTTCATAAGACCAAAGGCAGACTTTTTCTGTCTGGTGCTACTAGCAAAAAACGACGCGAATTTGTTTGCTAGGTCGATAAATGACGCCACTGACCTGGGAGGCAAAGTATCATACCAATCACGGGCTTCTTTGTGTAAAGTGGAAGGAAAAGCTCGACAGGCCACTGCGACGCTCTTCCGATCTCAAACGAATTACATCTTGAAATGCATACAGGTGATCAATTAGGTCAGTTGTTCTATCATATTTCTCCACCTTATGTATTTTAAAGTTCATTGGTAGGGAAACTTGCATTATCACTTGAGTGAACGGCTCGTCTTTTACAAGGACGGGCTTGGACCCTTTTTTCTTTCCGATAGTCTCGTTCACATTCCGGTTTATATATTCTTCCAATTGCAGATCGAGAGTTCCCTAAGTCTAAGCATCGGTACTTACTAGGAGGGTATTGGAGATCGACTCCACCCCTTGGGTGCAGACTTGGGTAGAGGCCGGAGGGGGCTAGCTCCACGGTTTTCAAGAGTAGGGTCTTGGAGGGCTGGGGTTGTGCTGGTTTTGGAGCAAATCAATGAGGGTCTAAATCCGCGTCTGCAGATTTCCCATGCGTTCTATGAATTGTTCTTGAGTAGCCAAATTAGCAGGTTCAGGTGGTGGCGGCATTGCAGAGGCAGTACCACACTGTCGACGTCCCCGACCAGACAATGGCTTTTCGTTTTGGCAATAGAGATTCCCACAGACGGCGCCAAATTCATACTGATGATTTTGGTCAAGTGAGATGGATGATCTTTTCTCGTGTGACCTTTTTCCTTTTCTCTCGTTAAGAAAATTAATTATTCCTTTTACCGATTGTCAGTTTATATATCCCTAAAACTTTTCTGGGTCTTCTTTTATTAAGGCAAGTGGTATTAACCATTTATTAACCGTTACTTGGCGGTTAGATGAGGAAAGTGCGAGAAACTTCCTACTAGCATGAGGTAACCATCTCCGTTAACCCATCAATCCGTGACTGTGCGTGAGGTGAAGAATATGATTCGTGGTTTGGTATCATGATTTGTTTGACCAAATTCAAATTGAGAATACAATGAGAAATAAATACACCTTATATTGGATGTTGAGATACTCCCCGGGCACCCAAGATAAGAGTTATTTGTCAAATTATAAATGATGCTGGGAAGTCTAGAAAAGCTTTCGGCTAGGATAGTGTGACTTGAGTTTTTTGTTCAAAACTAGTTCTATTTCTTTTGTCTCTCCTTGGTTAAAAATAAAAAAGAAAGCAATCAACATTGTTTTACAAGGCATTGACTGAACATGTTAGAATTCTAATATATTTCTGTCTAGTTGGTGTTCACTATTACAGCAACCTCGTTGACCACTACTCAACTAAACTATTACTAGACGCTTAGTGCTAAATCATTTCTAACATATAGAGATACCAAATTTCATTAAAACGAGCTCTTCCGATCTAAATTTTTTTTTTTTTTTTGAATTGCTCTGTTTTTCTAGTGATCGGGCATGTTTCAACTTTAAGATGCATAGAGTTACTATTAGCACGTCATTGTAAATTATTAAAATATGAGAAAAATGGCTTCTAATTTTCAAGGAATTACAAAAATTCATTACGTTGTTTTACTTCTTTTAATTATCAATAACCCCCTCTCTCCCCCCGCAAAAATCCATTTTCGCAAGCTTTGCTTTACTTCTTCTATTTCCCCCTTTTGAAAGGGGAATAAAATAGAGCAGTGCTATTTATCATTTTATGTTAAAAGATTAGTGGGACAATTATAATTATAAATATAGAGACATCCACTTATTTAACATTTAATAATAAAATGTTGACGTTCTTCAATCTATACAAAATAGCATTATTCATAAAATATATGTAGGCCATTTTTGTCATTTTAAACTTTTGTTAGGGTTGAAAATGTAAATTTTCCTACTATGATGATGATAATAATATAGTGTGTGTATATATATATATATATCCCCCTGCCGCATCATAACGTAGCCGTCAATCCTCACCTATATGAAATCCATTGAAATAGAGCCGTTAGTCCCCCAAAACCCTAATTCGTCCAACGGCTACCTCCCGTGTATATGGTATAAAAATAGCCGTTCGCATCCCCAAATTCATCCGGTCTCCGTAAACGAGAAATCAAATCAATAAATTGCCTGCCCTGACATCGAACCGCTTCGCTCTCTTCTTTGATGATCGTTACAGTTTTTTGATTGTCTAATTGCTCTTATACAACAGATTCTGGTTTTTGTTTTGCAGGATTTATTTTGTTGTTTCTTCTAACTTTTTGCACGGAAGTTCTGTATCTTAATTCGTTTGTCTTCTGTTTTCTTATAACTGCAGTTATTAAAGTTCATATATATTCTACATATATCTTTTTGTTTGTTGTTATTTTGCTTCTACCTTCTAGCATTATGGAAACAGGCAGTGTCAGTTCATCGGCATCGTCAAACAAGAGTCGATCCAGATTTCCCCTTCAGCAACAATTCCTTCAAAGGCGAAATTCACGGGAAAATGTAAGTGGTTGTTAAAGTATTTTTGTTTAATTTAAGATTTTCACTGTGTTATGCATACATATCAGTATAGGGATTTCTTATTTATTTAGAT